>NKCK01000195.1:0-86592 GCA_003946995.1 Fusarium oligoseptatum
AAAAATACCCCTGTCACGCTCGCTTGTTTGTCCCACTCGCTTATCACGCACGTTATCCATATTGTAGCTGATATCTTGCTACCTAGCAGATAGTACACCAAGCGAGAGTAGCAAGGTATCATTGAATCAACCATCGATCGTCTGTTAGTGTATGATATCTCTCAGCTGTAACACCCAAGTAAACATCACCGGCATCAAGAACATCTTGGCACACCATTCTCAATAATCAGAAAACACCCGTCTTCCCCCCCCCTCTTTGGTTCCCTCCTCTTCAAAACCCCTCCCCGCTGTTTCCGAAACCACCAGTTCTCTTCTCCTCACGATACCACCATCCAACTGCAGCCCGAAACCCACACCGCTACAAACCCAAACCACGAGACCATCATACACATACACACATAGGCAGACACACACAAGTGCACACAACCTCCGAATCTTCCCAAGCGACCTCGTAACGTGGATGAGAATACCCACACATCTGACAGTTCAGATAGCTCATAAAAAAAAAACAAGGTCGGCTCGACTCGGAGGCGCAATGGTTCCTTTCAAAAAGCAAAGTTGCATGTGGGAATCTGACATTCTCTGGAGTCATACCCAGCCATTCACAAAAAGCAATACATACGTATATGCAGACAAGAAACGACACATAAGTTATTGATTGATTTGATTGAGATTGCGGCCTGATGAAATGCAAGAAATCCACTCATACGCGGTGATACTTTAGAAAAACACACGAGCCACCGTTCTCCCCTTCTTCTCCCACCCCCCCGGTACCGCCAGTCTGGTCACGACATTTCTTCCCCCGCCCTGGGGCAGGCAGGCTGAGGCGGTCCGGTAAAAAGGGAGATAAAAACCCTGGCGGGGTTCTTCCTGGGAACAAATGAAAAAAATGGTGTGGGTATGGTGTGTTGCGTGGTGTGAGGCAGCATGCAGAGATCGCTGTTACACGGGCATGGGGAGCTTATTGCGGCCAACTGTGAGACGAGGGTGAGGTCATGGGCTAGGGTTTGAGGGCCGAGGTATGTATGATAGGCAATTGTTGCTATTGTTATTGTTGCATCAGAAGAGAAAGATAATCGGTTGTCGTTCACAGATACTGTTACTGTTACTGTAAATCATGTCGTGAAGAATGACATTGTCTCATTGATTGATGAGAGGAGAGAAAACATTCCCCAAAAGAATCTGTGACCACGAGAGAATCAAGGAAAACACCGCTTTCTCGCTGTCGCCAAACACATTAACCATATGGCCACCTGCTCTGCTTGGTATTCATCCGCTCCCCTGCCAGGCCCCCCAGTTCCCCCAGAAGTTCTATGCGCAGCTTTTCGAGACACAAACTCAACCAGACGGCTCGTCCCCAGTGCCGTCCCGTCTTTCTTTCTTCTCTCCCCAACTCCTCTTTTTCAGAAAAACAAATCAGTGTCCTCTCCAAACTCGCTCCGCTCCCCTTAATACAGCTCTTGTTCGTAAATGCGTGTGTAAATGACTGGTGAATGCAAAATCATGGAGGTGGCGCTTGAATGATCCAGATCGTGATGTCGTACGCGTCAGGTAAATAAAAACTCCGCCTTCTCTATCTCGTGGGAACCAACAGGCATTCGTAGTAGTATGCAAACCGTCCGCGCTTCGTGTCGGGGCCTGTCAATGGATGCATGCATGCGACATGGGATGGATGAACCGTGCAACGTAGGTATGGCCGAATAGAAGTAGAAAGGACTGCTGATGAGGGCGGACAATCTTTCAACTCATCGGGATGGGTGACAAATCTTCTGGCAATCGTTTCTCGCTCTCGCCGGTTGAATGTCGTCGTAGTTAAGGTAGGAAAGACCAAAAAAAAAATACCTCCTCTCTTCATCCCCTGACCTGACCCCTAATCTAGGGGTTCGGCGCATGCTGCTCGTTATGCCACCTTCAGGTTTTCAAGCCGCTCTTGTAGCTTCTTCAATAACTCCGGGTCTGGTTCGGGTTCGACCTTGCGAGGCAGAACACGAGGCGAGTTGTCCGTCTTCTCTAAGCCACACTTCTTGCACTTGGTTCCGTTCTCTGCTCCAGTTGGGTATACCGTCTTACAGTCCTTGCATTCGTAATGGGGTACGCTACTAGGACCGAATTCGTCTCCAGGATAACCATATGGATATTTGTCCTTCTTGGGCCTGTGCGTCTTGTTAGCAATTACATCACCCCAAAGATTCCAGGTCTTGACGTACGGGTCTCGAGGGCAGTCCGTGCAGCGGACGTGGCCGCACTTCTCGCAAGTCTTGTTACCGGAAATAAACAACGTCGAACACTCATGGCAAGTTCTGCGCACCCGTTGGCGGGGCTTCTTATGGACCAGATCCTGTCCGCCAGTCTTGCTGGGTCGGGTAAGGACAATCTTCTTCTCGTCAAAGCCGTAAGAGTAGTCGGGAATAATAGGGGCGTTCTCCTTGTTGGCCTTGATAATGGCGGCACGTCGCTCACGGCTGGCGATAATCTCGGCTTCGGTTCGCTTAGGAGGGTAACGGGTACACTTGGTACAACGGGCATGCTGGCAGTTGGGGCACTCCTTGGCAGAGGAGAAGGTGGCATTGCACTTGTGGCAGGTTCGGCGGACGCGCATGCGAATGGGCTTATCCATACGGAGAACGGTGTCGTCGGGAGATCCAGTCTGAAGTTCCGAAATCTTGATATCAAGTCCATAACGCTCGCCCAGCTTCTTGGCGCGCTCCTCAATAAGCTGGCTCCTGGTCAGCTTGGAGACGCCCTCGAGGCCTTCGTATCGAGCCCTGGCATCGGGAACCTTCTTCTCAGGGACGACGGGTTCACTGTTAAATAGTTAGCGGCCGATTGATATCGCAGGATGGCTGATGGTGTCCTGGTTAAGATGCAAACGTCCAGGCATACTCCAAGGAGCACTTTCAGGACACGCATATCCAGGAAAACCGTGCAATTCGTGGCGGAAAAAAGCGTACCTGGGCTTGACAGGCTCAGATTGGCCGGCGGGAGCGGCCTTGGTGGTGGACATGGTCGACAGACGCTTGTTGGAAGAACCTTCTCGCTTGAGGAAGGTCTTGGTTCTGGTGAGAAGCTTGCTGAGACCCTTCTCCTTCTTCTCCTCCTTGGGCGCCGAGGGCCCGGCCTGCGAAGGAGAGCTCATGATGTCGATTTGTTGTGTGTAACTGATCGACTATAGATGATTGATATCGATGGGATTTAAAGAGGGCCGAATAAACGGGAGCTAAGACCGGAAAATAGTTATGGTTTAATTGCCCGGTGAGACGACAGTCCGGATGCAGGAGGCAAATATGTCAAGAAAAATTGTGGATGGGCGGGATTGCGATGTTTCGTGTAGTCCGAATAACGGGTCGAAGTAGACGATAGAGGTTCGGTCGGACCGGGGAGTGGCGCTCAATAGAGGTGACTATCGAACGATGGGATGGCGACGGACCAAATCAAGGAACGTCGAAGCGGAAGGGGATCGTGTATCGAGGATTGGCACAGGCTGATGCAGAGTTTATAGACCTCCCATGACGCAGACGAATTGCGAGGATGGAGTGGTTGGTTGGAGGTTTTGAGGGGAGGAGAGAGGAGGAGAGGGAGAGAAGGTTCGCAGAGGGAGGATGGGCGAGGGCGGGCGAACTATACTTACTCTGGTTGTCGCTAGCTGGGGCGGCGCTGTAGTAGGCGAGCCGGCGTGGTGGTATCAGTGGGTACAGGCGGCCCGGCGCTACAGCGCTATAGAAGACGGAGGTGACGGACAGCGAATAGCAGGTGGCCCATGGCGGCAAGGGCCCAAAGCACCCAATGCCTGGTGACAAGCCGTACGAGTTTGTTGCGAGGGATCCATGGGAATCCATGACCCCATGCGGGAAAGGGCTTGTGGGGGAGGACGGGGGTGAGAGGGGAGAGGGGCGTGCGAGTCGTTGACCGTGGCCTGTGAGAATTAATCAATCCGGCAGCCCACGAGAGAGACCTGATCTCCAGTGGGCGGCAGCAGAAACACCAGCTGCAAGAGTCGACTCGACACTGGAACCGGGAACTGTAGTGGACGACGGCGGGACCATTTCCAGGGAGAGGGACGACGCCAAGAAGCCGTCGCTCGGACTCTGGGGACGGGAAGGGAAAGGTGTGGTTTGGCGCGTGGTTCGGGTGGCCCTGGCGATGCGTCCCTCGCTTGGTTCTTTTGGCCTTGGAGGGTGTGCGCATGGCCCAGAGGCGCCTCTCTGTCTCTCCTCACAGGGAACCTAACCAGAAGAACGACCCCTGTCATGGACCCATGGGATCCATTAGCAACACAGTGTCCGTCTGACGGAGTTGAGGAACAGCAATATCCTCCGTGGTATTTCCCTTTCCAGACGGGCGGTACACTGATCAGCAACGCCGCCCTGCTTGTGCACACACAGTTGGGTCGTCCTGGAAGAGGCCTGGTGGCGAGGCAGATGGTAGCAAATGGCAGCAAACGTGGATGCAATTGCTCCGAGACCACCACATCCTTGCGGTCGGCCGCCAGCCGTCAGTGGCAGCATCGAGGCTCTGTGTCGGGCCTGTCAGTGAACCTTTGTCCCTCTCCAGCTCCCCCAGCAGGCCTTGCGTGTTTGGCGATTCATGTCTCGTCGGTCGCACAAGGCGACACGACACGATAAACATGGGTGTGTGAGTGGACGGGTCGACACCGAAGGCCGGGCGACACGGAAACGGGGAATGCCCCGTGTTAAGTGTGGAGAAGGTAAACCAACCATCGGGTGTCATTGATGAAGGGAGACCCAGAGCACCGGGAGTTGCGAGTTGCAAGTTGATGAGTTGTGCAAGGCCAACGGATGCTTCCCCCCGCCGAGGAGGAACATTAGCATGATCCGTGACTCCTGGTTGCTAGCCCAGTGTGGTTTAGTATTAGCCCAACCCTGGGTAGGCTCGTGGCCTAAGAAAAAGGACACAACTTGACCACTTTTTGCCCCAATAATAATAGAATCTGTCAAAACGGCAAAAAGAAATTATGGTATTAAAAATACCGAAAGTTTAGGAAGAACCTTGAATTCGCTCAACACATTTTTATCAAACAACTTGACCAGCTATCCTCATTGCTTATTCTCGAATTGAATAGTTTAGTAGCCCTAAATCTGCCAACATGTGCGTGTCTCAATATTTCCTGGTTGCATCCTAGGGGTCCCTATCAAGGAGCCCTAGGTACCTACTGGGTAACATTGTCTCTAGCTACAGCTCCTGCTACTTTTGTTGTTTCCACGCGCCGTTCTCTCACTCTCATCAAGCTCGAGTATGGTGGCGGCTGCGGTGTGATCCAGAAGGCCAGGATTAGCGGGGAAGGTCCAGATGTTGAAGACGGCACTTCCGGCCAAGGCCAGCCACGGTCGCGGCACCACACAACATCAGACCCGAGAGAAGGGAAAGATCTGGGCCCTCCGACTCAGGCGGCGTCTCTGCCGTGTCTCACAACATTTATGTGTGTGTGTGTGTGTGTGTGTGCGAGTGTTGCTTGTGTTGGGACGACAAGAGCGAGACTTGCACAGAAGAAAGAAAAAGAACCGAAAAAAACCGTTTGCCTGTCGCCATCCGTGCGTTCAATCCATCCATTTCGCGAGAAATGCAAAAACGCCAGCATGCACCTCCACGTAATAACTAGACCCAAAGCTGGGAACCCTTTTTTCGGGGTTGTCCCGAGGAAGAGGTCAGGGTCAGGGCTATGTTACAGTGCACAATGCACAGTACGCCGTTCCTTGGTAACTGGAGCGGTAAGGTAGCAGCAGCAGCAACATCAACGTCAATCACATCATTCAACACACACACTCTGCACCCGTGGGACCGGGCACACCCCCCTTCCCGGGACCCCGCCCAAAGGCAAGATCCCAACCAGAACCCATCCCCCTGCCACTGAACCTCTCGCACCCAGCATGTTCGAGCAGCAAGCACAAAGTATCTCTTCTTCGGGGGGCAGCTCCCGGCCGAGACGAGATTGGGGACAAACGAGAGGCCATGTCTTGGCCAAGGGTTATCGCGAGCTGCTAACCACTGTAGCCATGGCGCCAGTTTAAACCCTGGGGCTTTTTCATTATGAGACGTCACTTCCATCAGTTCCGACTCCTCTTTTGCCGTTGCATTTTACTATCGTTGACGGGCATCGTTTTCCAGGTGTGCTCCGGGCTGGTCGACTCTCTCGGCTGCGTCATCCGTGATGGCGTAGATTGACAATCAAATGTCCGACTACCCAAGAGAGTAACAGCCTCAGCTTTTGAAAAGTCGGTATGACACCAAATGTCGCTTCCGCCTCAACTCCTATCTCCGACTGCAGCGCAACCTGCGTTTCGACAAAAAGTCAATGACTGACTGCGCCTCGTTTGCATCCCGACAGCATGGGCAACCCCAGGGTTACCATGGGCGGACCACCACCTCCTCCTCCTCCTCCTCCCTTCCCGCGCTCCCGTTTGCCTCAGTGCGAGAGAGATGCACCCCTGGATCCATTCATTGGAGAGGACTCCGTTTTCCATCAGTCCACCATTCCACTCCTCAAACAGACCAAGCTCCCCCCCAATCACACGTGGGGCTCGCGAGGAGTGTCCTGAGTGGCACTCACGGAGGAAATCTTCATTAAACCCAGGCCACTGGGTACAGGGCGATGGACGTTTGCGCTAAACGTCTGGAAGAACCGTTCATTCTCGGTGGGCAAATCAACTTGCCCATCTCGATCATGGAAAACATGGCGATGGAAGGGTTCTTTTGCAAGCTGCTGACCTGTCCCTTTCGCTAGCGAATAAGGGCCGAGAGCCCGCCTGCAACGCGCCAGGGCCAGTGTGGTCGTGGTCGCCATGCGTTCAGGTTGCGTTGCCTTGCTTTTGGTGGTGGTTGCGTGCCGAGGCACCGCAACCACAACTACATGCGCCCAGCAGCAGCAACAGCAGCAAGGGGCAGCAGGCATGCTTACAGCACACACATCAGCGATGCAATCATCATCCCGGCCGAGGGGTTCTAACTTCTCACTACGCGCAGTAGCTTGGCCTACTACTGTGCCTGCGCCTACCTATGTACGCCTGTCCGCTGACGTTTGTTTGACCGAAACTCCGTCCGAGTTTTGTCGGGTCATTTTGTCTATCTCTCTGTCTGTGCTTGGCTGCCGAGATTAACAATCGCATGGCAGAAAAAGACAAAAATCCTAAATTTTACTTACAAATTGTCGATTTGATACAATACGCAGAGGAAAATGTCCGAGGAACCGAATCTAGCACCCATGTCTGATCTTCCCGCTTAAAGGTGCAAATGCGGTAAACACCTCATCCATGACAGGCAAGTACTGTGTAATCCTTGAAGCTTCTGGCACGGAGGTTCAAGCCCAGTTCGCAAAAGCGCGAGACAGCCATGTATGGATGCGAATAGGGAATTTCCTCTCTTCTCCTCTCCTCTCCTCTTGTCGCACACCGCAATGCACAGCGCAGCGCAGCACCGCACCTCGCACATGGTCGGTCGCCGTGGCACGATGCAACATTCCAGTCGCTTGCAGATGTGGCCCAGCAAGTGAGTGCCTTGCTGGAGGCAGTTGTTGGTCCATCAATTGAGGGGGCATGCGGTTCAAGTTACCCGTTGGGAATTGAATCTGGCACGGGGATAGCTCCGATGACGCTGATTGCCCTAGTTGTGGTCTTGTCCCAAGGGACGATTGATTGATTGTCTACGGAGTATCGTTGCCACATTCAATAGCCTTGTTATTGACTGCCTACGGCAACTATAGCAAAGCAAGGACCTCTCTCTCTCCCTTGATATTTCTCTCATTCGCCTTCCCTTCCCTTCTCATCTCTGCTGCATGGCATGACTTGCTTGCATCATGCCTCCACCGTGACCCGGAGCGCCATGAGCTGATTCTCAAGTCTCGCCCGTCCTGCAGATACCCGCTGTCTTCCCGCCAAACGACTGTGCCAACCTGGTGGATCGTCCCGCCCGCCCGTCTCTTTTTCTCTCTTTTCATTGGAGCTTTGACGGGGGGAAATATTATTAGCATCCATTGGGCCTCCGGAGGATCGACCATGGGAGACCGAGCGCCCACCCCCATTCATTCTCCTTGGTCAAAAATTCAAAGATGGATGGATCCTGACGCGTTCTAGAGGGGAGAGTGGAGGAATAGGAACACCGGACTGGAGATGAAGGTTTCGGGCTAACTCGAGGGAAAGATTCGAGAGGCTCCACGAACCACTCCGGCGGTAAGTTTGTCGTCAGAGACAGCCCGACAGGCCTGCACTTGAGCCAGAAATGGCAGCCGTCCAGAAGAGGGGGAGCGGGAGGCGCGAGTTCGGGCCCAAAGCTTGCCTTGCCTTGCCTGCCAATGGCTACCTACCTACAGTACTCTCATGAGATCGAGCCATCAGTCGTGATGCTCCAGTGGAATCTTAGATCCTTGTAGCCGCCGCACTTTGGGCACCTAAACACCGACTGACAGAACCTTGTGCTACTGACGACTTGAGAGACATACAGGCAGCCGTTGATCCGCCCATCAATGGCCCGTCGGTGGCTTCATGTGTGCGCGCGCCCTCTTCAAAAGGTCTTGCTTGTCTTGGGTTCCCAGCAGCAGTCCCAGCGGGCCGGTTTCAGCACCTAAGACATCCATGGCCAACAAGAAAGCTGACAGATTCTGGACCATTGCCACCACCGGGATCCCGGCGCTTGTACTGTACACACCTGCCTGTCCGCCTGTGAAAATGGGTGTTGGGCTCTTTCACCGCCCTTGTTTGTACTCCGTGCATCTTATCTAAGGCAGATCACCTGCGCGCGAGCCTCGCCGTGCGTGTGCATGGTGAGCAAACCGGAAGTCCAAGTCACCGTCAGAGGTCAATAGTTCTCCTACTTCCTTCTATCCTCTGACTAGTCTGGACCGCCAGGGTAGAATCGGGCCTGGACCAGGCTTGGTTACACATGCCACTGCTTTAGTCGCATCTCTCTTGTTTTGTCAAGACATGCTCCCTTTGTGATACCATGCTTGATCGTGGTGGGAGGAATGACCCAGTTGCCGTATCCGTCAGGATCCATTGATGACTTGGAGAGGAATTGCCATCACCAGGGAGGCGAGAAACTCAAAGTCAGCGAATACAGTGCTCATAAGATGTGCTCCATTCACTCTATCATCCATGTAGTTGTACAGCTCCGTGGTAGCTGACACTTCATCGCTCTAAGCGGGGGGGCGCATAAACCTCAGTCCAAGACTCCGGGCTCGGCGGCATCCTTCCTATGTACACAAACATCTCAGGCTCTTCGATGTTTGCTGGTACCGGTGCCAAAAAGATGAAAGTTACACAGACCGCATTGCTATAGGGCAATCATCCTCCTTTGGGATACTGTTTGTGGCGACATTCCTAGAGCTGCATCCTTCCAGCCCTGCTTGCTTCCGAGATCCTCGAGTTTACTAGGGAGGCAACGGTATACACTTCCTTGGCACACTTGCTACATCAAGCCAGTAGAACTTGATCACATATCAATGCCGCATCCTACACTCATCTCTCTTTGAGCCGTGTAGCCGTCGTGGGGAATCAGTTTTTCGGCAGTTGTTGGTTGCATTGCCTCTTGATCCACTCGTTTGAGAATGTCTATCCTGTGCTGTGGTGTCCGTGGCAATTCTATCTGCATATACTCCAGTTCAAAGGCTACGACGTGGATTCCTTTGATCTCCTTTGTTACCATGTGAAACTTGGATGGTCATAGCCGCTGGATGGAGTGTGTTGTTAGTACCCATCACTCACTCTCCCCTTGATGGATGTTATGCGTTGTGACTGTGCCCACTGCCACTACAACATTTGAGAAACATATTGCTCTTTGAAGGCCCTTTTGCCAGCCTCATATTAAAACAATCCCAGTCTCTCCACCCTGATCCTACCTGCAAGACGAAAATGCCACGGACTGAGAAGAATGCACATACCTCGACGTGTGGACCACCGCCTGGATAATATTGGAGATGAACCGAGACTATAGACAAGATGACAAATTTCAAGGCATATTCAGCATCAACTAAGTGATAAAATTGAATCGGTATTAAATACAAAGTGCCTAGAGATAGAATGATCTATGTAGACTCGAGTTGTAAGCCACAAAAGAGTGTTTGTATTCGTAGTTGTTTGTTTGTAGTTTTACTACCATCCGTCTGTGCTTGAAAAAAACAAATCTGCCCCACTTAGATCATCCAAGTCACATCGGATTACCGTTTGCAGGTATAGAGGCAGTAGATGATTGGAAGGGCTGTCTTTGACTGCGCGAGTAGCGTGTTTCGTATATAGAGCGTGCCGGGCCTTCGGACTTTAACGATTCTACGCTGTACGGTTGTGCCTCATCCGAAAGGCTAAAGATCACATGGAGGGTTAATTAGCTTGCTGGTGATGCTAAAAGACGCCATCTCTATTACACTTCTTTGCTTTCGTATACACCTCATCAGCAGACTTGTGGTTCTAGCTTAGGAACTGTGGTTGAAACGTGTGGCGCCGCCTTTGACGCTTTTGCTGAATCCATTGTTATACGGGCATCGGCTGAACGGGAGAACAGTTAAGTTTGCTGGTGAGCTGGTGATGCTCGTGCCCAAAATGAAAGAGGTAGGGAAGCGGGTTTCCGCCATGACCTCTTGTTAACAAAGCGAGATTGAATTGATCCGGTATCCGTGTAAGTGACGGGAATGGCGGTTAGGTTATACGATGTTCAAGAAACATACTTTGCGTTATTGGATCGTTGAGGGATCTGGGTGGGTGTGAAGCGTAACCTCGTCAACATCGGATGCATTAAGAGGTTTCTGTACGAGATAGGTAGCTCACCGGCATGTTTACTTGATCGGTGACCTCTAATTGTTGACACTTGGATCAGAATTACTGGCTTGTGCCCTCTGACCTGAACGTTTTCGACCAGTCTCTATTAGACGCCTGCCAAGACTCTTTACAAACCCAAACGCCATCTTCAATGCGCCGAATGGCGTCCGTTTAAAAATGTGAAGTGGCGTTTACATGCGCTGCGTTGATTGAACGCTTTGAGTCTCGTGTTTCCAGCCAGATATATGTATGTGTTTTTGTTATAGCCCATAGGAACTTGTCAGAGCACCTTGGAGATGTCACTGGAAACTGGCCTCCAAACCAGCCTCTTTGCCTGGGTCCAACCCCTCGAAGACCTTTCCTGGGGCAACAGGCTACTTTGTGTCTTTCGGATACATTGCCTGGAGCGGCTTCTCCCTGGTGACGGAGTGTGCCTAGTTCATATATTTCACTGAGCAAGGCAGATCAGGTTTGTGATTATTGACTAACAATGTTTCAACGTGTTTGACAACTAGCAATTGACAGTCTTTACACCATCGCAAGTGAAAATACGGTTTGTAGGGAATAGCAAACTTCTCAGGATCGGCGCTCATGTTCCCGGTGCTCCGATCCCGCTGTTTCTATTTTGACTACTCGCCCTCGAAATCCCAGGCTAATAGAATATTCCCTTCACAGTTACAACCATCCCCGTCATGCCCGGCTTGGTGTCCTTTCCGCCCCAACACTCAGGAACTTAAACTCGGAAAAAGAGGCCAAGCCGCCGAGGGATACGCAAGCAACAGGGTTCTATCAGATCATGATTGAAGAAGCCTTGCATTCGGCCAACCCTTCTTCGCCGACAACGCACACAGCAAGTATCAAGCGCCGCCAGGCAGGGCTTGTGCCCACAAGCCGTGGTGACCTGGCCTGCAGTCCCGTCCCAGTCCCGGTCCCCGCCCCGTCGTGGCTGGCAACGGCGTTCAAGACGGTCTCGTCAGGCAAAATTGGAGCTGTGCACATGGGCCCTCTGCCTTGGCGCACTCTGCGCGACGGGTCGCCGCCTTAGACATCGAGATTGATCCCCTGACTCATTCCCTTGGGGAAAAAAAAGATTTTTCTCAAGGAAAGGAAAGGAGGCTTCCCAGCTGTGCGGGCAGGCAACCAGCGGCAGCCAAGTATCAACGCTAGCTTGCAGGGACTGAATGGATAGTTCCACGCACGGCCGCCCGTTATCGAGCAGAGAGTTTCCAGGATTAATGCCCAAAGCTGTCAGGTACTTTCTAAATTGACAAACCAGAGGACGCGGGTTCGACGGCTTTCAGAGGACTGATGGCCGGGACCCCTTGATAGCGGCCATGGCTCACCGGTTCCTTGTGAACTTTGTCGAAATGCGAACCGCTTGCAATCCGGGGAGGGGGGGGACACGAAGGGGGGGTGTCAGATCTCCTGCTCGGAGGTCGATCCCTGGAAAGGCAGGACGCTCGTTGGCCTCCCTTGGACGTGGGGACGACGAGCCGGGGTGCTGGGTTGGTACCGTACTATACTGTCCTGTACAGTGTGCGGCGTGCCTGGTTACCCAACTCCCGCTCCAACCGAGAGTGAATGGGTTGCATGAGCCGCAGTCAGTTGAAGCCAGTTCAGAACCATCTTGGGCTCGGTGCAGCGTGACTTGTCACGCAGCCTGCAACGCCTTGCTTCCGCGGGCCTCTAGTGCTGGATGGGCTGATGGACCCAATGACCCGGAGCCAGGGCACTCACTCACTGCAGGAGAGGGAGAGAGAGAACTTTTTCCTGAGCGGTATCGTCATGGTGACAAATCTCGGCAGATGGCATCCTTCCGACGACCGAGGCGAGGCGGGCGGCCTGGCCTGCAGGAGACGTCAAGAAACTTCAGCTCAACCAACACATGCTGATAAAGTTGGATCTTCTCTCCATCCATCCATTTCATTGTCCGGATAACGTAGAGTGGCGCCGCGGGACGGGAGGGCCCGCCGATCCGCCGGCGCCACTGAAACTTCGGCTCCCGTTCATCCATGTCCCGGCCAGACCAGACGGCAACGCGGCCAAATGTTGACAGGAGAAAAAGAAACTAGGACAGGCTCACGAGAAGTCAATTGTGATTTCGGGTCGATGGATGTACTAGAATGAAACTTTCATCTATTACGGAGCACCTGTCCTTGCAGCTATCCCCGCAATTAACATGTTCAATCATCCCAGTCTCCCCATATTTCACAAGCACTGGCACAGTCGCCTACCTACCAGAGAGCGCCATTATTCTCGGTCCCAGTTCAGCTCATCTGCCGGCAGTTGGCATATTACATGAATAAGCTGTATCACAAAGCGGATAAATGCCTCGATGACTGGTCACGATGCACTCGTTTCAAGAGTACATGACGTTGCCGAATCCTGCGAGTCGAGAGCTGCCCGCAGGTCATGGCCATGTGGGAAAGAGAGAAAAAAAAGAGACCCATCTCGGCCGAGGCCCAGGACTCTCACAGCATCGTTCCACGACGTTGAAATCTCCAGATTCTTGCGCAGTATATTGCTCAAAGGTTGGGGTTGTCATGTCATTGACATGCCGATACGAAAGGTGATGCTGTCTGTTTCACCCAAGACGGGGTCCAGGGTTGGCGGCCCAACAGTGGAGAGGTCTTGGAAGAGAGTCATGACTTTTGCAAGAATCATGTTCCAGGGCAGGAATTCAAGATCGGGAATGAAGCCACGGGTTGTTGAGATCGAGGGGGTGTTTCGATAGGGAGACTTGGCTGGGTATCGGGTAGGTATGTTGACGCCCACGCACATGGTTCCACAGGCTGAAGCATTCAACAGGAGTCTCACAAGGTTGGTTGGCAGAGTCTCAGATGATCAGAGACATGCAAATTAAGTAAAAAGCAGTGAGGCGGTTGAAGGGATCTTGGTCTCAGCCGGAGTTTCGGAAGACGTTGATGTGGCGGAATCGAGATCGTTCCTGGTCAATGGGTTTGAGGTCACTCAGCTTGGGTGTAGATCGGGATGCATTCAGTGAATCAATGACCAAGAAGAATTCATCTCATCAGCTTCCGTTCAGGCACATAATGTAAGTAAGTCTTGGAAGTAATAACTCATCTTGATAAAAAGCTAACGACAATGGAGGACTATGGTTTTCATCCAAGCCCAGTCCCTCGTTTGGCTGGATAGGCAGAAGTACTCGAGGACAATGAAAGTCAAACTTGACAGTAAGGTTTCTGCAATGACTCGAGTATTGGTATTCGAGATGCGCCTGTTTAAAGACTCTAGTCTTCTTCCTCTAGGCATCGCTGTTGATGGATCCAACCAAGAGAGAGTAATGGCTCAATAATAGCCATTAGATGACTCACGCGGCGACCTCAAGCTAGTCGACAACGCCCACAGAAGAACAAGAATAAGAACCGGAACTCTTTGAATAGCACGTTTTCAGATCAAAGCATAGCATTGATCGCGAGAAATCGTCACTTGATCGCTTTTTCGAAATAGAGAAACACGATGTCTTGTTGTGATCAGCTATTGGCTCCCCCTCCTTACAACCTCTACGGACTCTCTAGCCGGCTCATCATCGGCAACGTAATTTCCCTGCCAAAGAAGCTCGACGCGGCGTCGCGCGGCAGAAAAGACCAACTTGGAACCATCACCACCAACTCCTCCCCCTCGTCGTCGTCGTCAACTCCAAGCTCCTCGCAGCGACACACTCTTGCAGCGCCCAATCAATCTCTCCACCGACTTCAACTCTATCGCCCCGGCGCCCCAGACTGTGCAAACACTCCCTGCACAGTCGTTACCCCTGTTCCCCGAGTTCCACGCCTTCAGCTATATGCAACAAGAGCCTCTCGAGAATCCAGAACCTCTGACTCACCAGGACAATCCCTTTTACACCTCTTCCTCCCAGCATGGCCTCCTTCACCGTGACCCGCGCGGCCTCCGCCGAGCTCTCTCCCGAGACTCGAGTGGTCCTGAGCCGCGTTCTGCCTCGGCCCTCCGCCGGGACTCTGGCCATGACGTCGACGCCGACTTGCTCGATGAAGAGCTACGCCGACTGAGTCTCAGTCATGGCTCGGCCGGTCGACTTCCAGCTCCCGGCCAGCGCATCTCCGAGTATGAGAGTGCAATGACTCCGCCGACCCCTAAGAAAGCCCTGGGCTTCAAGGTCACCAAGCGTACAGAGACGCCTTCTGATGGTGTTCAGCTCACAGACTTTCCCAATGGTGCGTTATCATGCCCTTGATAACATGGAGCGCAAATATCTAACTTGTGACGTCTACAGAGCTTTTGACGCACATCTTTTCGCACTTGCACTCCGATTCCCATGCCGCGATCGCCCTGGTATCGAAGCGCTTCTATGCGCTCATCACTAGCTCCCATGCCTGGAGAATGGCCTTTCTGCGGTATTTCCCAGGACACGAGGCGCTCGAGGTCAAGACAAACGTGGATATCTGGGCTCATAGTTCACAAGACTTGATCCAGTCCGAGTCTCGATACTTTGCTCGTCTCACGCCCATGGCATCTTGGAGAAAGGAGTACCTGCTCCGTACGCGCTTGATGAGAAGTCTTGCGCGTGGCAAGCCTGGTGCTTCGGCCGCCTCTGGTGGCATTGGCGCATCTGTCCGCTCTGGAAAGAAGACCAGTGCAGTTTTGACTTTCAATTCGAAGTTGCCCTGGCTTGTGTCTAGCCTTCACGCTGTGTTTACCAACGGGAAGAAGCCGCCGCGAGCCATTCATGGAGCCGCAGACCTAGGAGTCGCATCGATTAGTGATCCTACTAACGGAAGAATCGAGAAATGGGGATTCGTGGACCCTTTCAGCTCGATGCAGCTTGATGAGGTTGTCCCGAACTTGGTGCCATTTGGCCTGGGAGAAGGCCCTGCTGCCACCCCCAATGTTCTTGATGTGAGCCAGCCGTACGGCCTGCTCGCCGGCGAAGGTTTCCCAGGAGGCCGTGCCTACTTCCGCACCACCAACGAGAACCGTGGACGGTATCTTGGAGGTGATTCTGGCGTCGTGGATACCTACCCTGATATCCCCAAGATCCCAGAAATGTCTGAAGCCATTTGCAGCGTCTGGTTGGCAAAGTCGCAGGCCGTGCCTGCAAACACCAATTCGATGATCGGGATGCTTACTGGCTCAACTCTTGGCGTCGTATCATCCTATGCAATTGGTGGTGATTCTGGCCCGCAGCGATATCAGGCCGGGGAGATCACCGCGAGATGGGTTCTTAGCCCTGGTGTTCCCATCATTTCTCTGAAGGTGGATGATAATTACAGCCAGAAGCGAAAGTCAGCTGGAAGAATCTTTGCTGTCGCCCTGAATGCCCTCGGCGAAGTCTACTATCTGACCGAGACGCCTAGCGCACAGAACCAGGCAAAGAGCGAGGACATTACCAAGAACGCTTGGTATGCTGGACGTTCAGTATACTGGCATCTCCTCGACTCTACACGACGTGTGGCTCGTCCGGATGATCTGGACAAGAATGCAATTAGAGGAGCATACTCACCCAGATCTCCTTCCAACTCGATGAACCTGAGCAAGAGTCAGTTGACTGCTGAGGCTCGGGAAATCGAGAAGTTTCTGCGCCACAAGCCGGCTCACTTCCGGAAGGTCTGCGAGGGATGGGACATGCAGCGCAAGATGGAAGTTGATTTTGCAAGTGACGACGGTCAAGGTGCAGGCGAGAGCATCTTTGTGATCGACTGTGGTCTAGCTGAAGGTCGTCCTGCAAACATTCAACGCTACACTCGATCCCTGATATCTCAGGAGGCCCAGTCGTCCTCGGTCATCCTGGCACCGGCTCCTCCTGCGCTTCCTATTGCTAGTCAATCATCGCTCTTCGGAACAGCTCCGGGAGAGACGACTGGGACTCCTGAGCAAGAATCACCAGGAATTGCTTCTCCTGCGTCTGCGTCATCGCCAGACTCACTATCACATCTCCATGAGTGGGACAGTTGCCCAATGAACCTGAAAGGCCACTTCCATGCCACAGTCACCAGTGTTGGCCTGGATCGTTCAAACACTGCGGTTCTTACACTCGCCGAAGACCCCCTCTACACAGCCGAGGAGGAAATTCCAGGCCGCAGGTCTCGCCTGTTTGCTATTGGAACTGACGCTGGTGCTGTTCTTGTGTGGAATGCCAGAGACAACACCAAGGGTACAGGCATCGACCCAGTTCGGCAGATCCAGACTGAGTCTCCCGAAGTTTCGTGCGTGGCACTTACAGCGTTGTATGTTGTCCACGGCGGAAGTGACGGGCTCGTCCAGGCTTGGGATCCTCTGGCCTCTACACTCGAACCTGTCCGGACTCTCAACGCGAGGTCGAATGGTCGAGTTCCTCGACACATGATGACAATGAATCCCTCTCTTCGCGAGTCTAGCTACTCTGCGGTTGGCGCCATCTACCTTGATCCTGATCCAACAATCCTTCGAGGCGTCGTTTCCTTTGGCGCTTTCTTGAGATACTGGGCGTATAGTTCTGCGGCACATACTATGGGACGCAAGCGTCGCCTGAGGCATTCTGACGTTCATGGTCGTCTGGCGAGCCGCCGTCAAGGCGGAGTCGTTACTGACTTCATCGCTGCTGAGGAGGCTGAGCTACGACTCGAGAATGAACAAAAAGGCCAAGGAGCGGGCACGCCTGCAAACCCGTTTCGGCGTCGGTGCACTTGGCGACCTGACAGAGGAAGAGGCTCTGCGGTACGCACAGATGGTCTCTGAAGAGGCATTCCTCGAGGAACAACGACGAACAAGCGACTCGGCCGCCGATGCTAGTCTTGACACTGCATCGACCTTTAGCGAAACCACTGTCGACACCATCACCCCTGAGCCGAGCATTACTGAGATGACTCCTCCCACGGCCCCTCCTGGAGAGGATTCTCGCAGAATGCACAATGAGGACGACTATGAGCAGCAGATCCAGCAGGCCATTCGTCTCTCCCTCATGGAGGGCGTCAACGAGAATGGCCACTCACCACCGGCAATGAGCTCAGGCGACTACGAGTTCTCCCTCACGTACAAAGCCAAACCCGGCAAGAAGGGAAAACATTCAGGACTCAGCTCGCCAGGAGCGTCCAAGACTGCCTCGTCCAGCCACGCCGAGCCTCGCGACTATGACCTTGAACTCGCCCTCAAGCTCAGCATGGAGGATTCGGGCCATGCTTCATCCGACGTCGGTCTCGGCGTTCAGTTTGAGGAGTTCCCGCCTCTGGAGACGGAGGGAGTTGGGAAGGGAAAAGGGGTGCAGAGGTGGTGATGGCTCGCTGAGAGAATCTGGGTGTGCTTGCGTTTGCGTTTCGACCATTTTTATTTCTTGCTGCCGACGAGTCTGATACCCATCATCACATTGGACTCTTTTGCAAGCATTCGATTATCTTACTTTACTTCTCGGCCTCTCCATGGCACCCTTTAGAACCATAGTTATACATTTACCTGAATCATCGCAATAGTTTCGCAGCCTGCTCGTTTTATTAGGTAGTGACATGTGATCTCTTGACAACTCACACACACACCGACACTGACGTCGAAACAACCACCATCACGATCGCAGACAGCTGAACCTTGTCCCCCCTGTCAGCACCAAACGTGAGCAAGTCTCAAATCACCAGCCCGTGACGCGTCGTCATGCCGTGAACGCCCCCGCTCGTATCCCCGTGTCGATCATTCCTGCCAGGCACACTCGAGGACAAAGAATGCCTCGGGACGGCTCGGACTGGATGATTCAAAGTTTGTCTTTGGGCTATGAATAGGGGGAGGGGAATGCCAGCTCAATCAAGGGCACACGGCGATAGGATGAGATATGGTAGTCAAATACGATCGCGGTTCAAGTCTTAAGATAATACATTACTATGGTACAATACAATATGCCGCATCTTGCGGTTTCCATGTGCTTATGGCTCGTATTTCCAAGAGCCCCGTCCGTTGCCAGGTATTCGTCATGTCGTAAACCTACATGCCCAACCAGAGCCAGTCTTTCCCGTACCATCCGTAGTATCCCTGACATGTGCCCCTTAACCTGCCTGGGTTTCCATTCGAGATGCCACCCATCCAAGCCATTTTGGCCCATATTAAATCCAAATCCAAATCCAAGTCCAAACGCCAATCGCTATGCAGAACCCAGTCATTCCCCCCGTGAGGCCAAACCGTAGAGAAGCCGCACCGTTATCATCATCCTTTCCTTTGTCTTTGTCCTTGCTCTTATCCTTCTCATCTTCGTCTCCGTCGTCCTCATCATCCTCACCATCCTCCTCGTCTTTGCTGCTGCCCTTCTTCTTCGCCTTTTTGTTGGTATTTCCTGTCTCGGTAGGGACGCTATCTGTCCCTGTTGCCGTGGCCTTGATCGTCGTCACAGTTGAAGCTCCAAATGGGTATCGTACTGTAATGGTGGAAATGGCGATGCCGCTAGGACCGATAGTGACGGTCTCGCCGCCAATGACTTTGGTGGTACTCTTGGCACCAGGCCCAGCTGTGAAGGTTGTCCCATCAATGATTACCCACGAAGGGCTGACCTTTGTGATGGTGGCACCGCCCACGATTTGGTATTTGGTATCGGTGGCTTTGGCACTAGCACCACCGAGAGTAGTTCCTTCGACAACAATACCGGAAGGCCCAATGGTAATGGTATCGTCGTCGACGACCTGGGTCGTCTGTGGTATGCCTGGTCCGTATGTGAGGGTTGTGGAATGAAAGACATAGATAGACACGCCAGATACAGTAACCATTTCACCTCCTTGGATGATAACATCCGTCTGAGGTGCACCGACTGCCCGGTAGGTGAGAGTCTCGTCATCCACCACGATTGTACCCGGCACGATGGAGACTGGCCGTTCCTCCACTCTTGCAGTGACACCAGCCACAGGAACCTCGATCCTCGTCGACATACCGACAAAAGGGAGTTTAAATGTCGTGCTGCCGACGACAGCCTCTGATCCCGAAACAGCAACGGGCACTCCTCCAATGGTGGCCTTGGTAGGAGTGGCAGCCGAGACGACGCTTCCCAAAGGTTGTGGTTTCTTGACTGTTACCCCTTCACCAACAACCTTGGAGGGGAAAAATAGTGAATGTCCCATGGTCTGCTGTCGCCGTTGTTGTTTGGCCTGGCTTAAGATCTGAAAAGGTGTGGTCGTTGATAATAACTTCTGGACCTCTGGCAGTCACGCTGAAGGTTCTTGGCGACCCCATCTGTGGTTGTGGTTGAGGCTGTGGTTGAGACTGTGATTCAGGCTGCTGCTGTGGCTGTGATCCTGGTCGTTGTTGCGGCTGGGACCCAGGTCGTGGCCGAGGTCTCTCGTCTTGGTTATCTCCCCCAGGTTGGTGATGGTCTGAGCCTTGAGGCATATTAGACGGACGAGCCATCTGTTTCCGAGTTACCGGGAGTCCATTGACTCCCTGAGTGGGCCGGTTGAAGCGTGGAGGTGGTTTTGAAGTCACAACGACGGCTGGATTCTTGTCAGTGGTGACGAAGGTGACAGTCCTCCTAGAGGATGAAAAAGTTTCCACTGGCTGTCCAGGTTGCTTGGTGGTTATACCGAATCCTCCTGATGGTTCTGGTGGTGGCGGCTGTCCAGGCTTCGGGGCAGAGGTAGGCTCTTCCCCGCCAAGCACCTCAGAACTGCTGGGACAGTAGTTGGGGGTGTTGATGACGGGATAAGGTGCCGTGTAGTCACTGTAGTTGCCATACAAGGTTGTCGTAGCTGTATAGATGATGGAGAAGACGGTTAGGGGCTCATCCTCCCCTAGGCTGGTGCAAGGCGCCGAGGAGACTGCGGGTAGCTCAGTGAGGGTGCCGTTCCCCTTGAAGGTTATGGTGGTACTATGTCGTCCATGTCTGCTCGAAGTGAATGATTTGGTCTTGTTGAGAGCCCATGTGGTCGGGAATGAGTGACCAGGAGCGTGTTTAGTCCTCACCCCGCCTCGTGAGGGTTCCGAGGCCGTTGAGGCCGCTGGAGGTGCAGGCCTAGCATTATTCTCCGACTCGATAGTTGTGGTGGGAAGAGAGTGGTCAGACGCTTGTTGAGGCCTGGCCCTGTTGGCCGAACCCCTGGAATTATCGGGAGATGCCCCTGTATCTGGGGCCTGGTTGGCTGCTGAAGGGGGAGCTTTTGCTTTAATTGCAGTGAATGAAGCTGCATGATGCTCCGAAAATGAGGGATCGTTGGGCACACTAATAATCTTGCTGCCGATGGGAGGCTGTGCCGACGGTTCAGAAGAAGATTCAGCCTGGTCCTTTTGTCCAGCTGTGACAGGCTCTTTGCCAGGAGCTGGCTTGGCAGCTTCACCACTGAAGCTGGAGATGAAAGAAGATGCCCGTGACCTGGTAGTGGAAATGGAAGTGGAAATGGAAGTGGAAGTGGTGGTGGTGGTTTTCAATGCCGAGGTTGATGGTGTAAGTAAGCGAGTGGTGGTGTCGCCTGAGGAAGTCGCGACTGTAGTGCTGTTGATTAAGGGGAAGCGCGCAGGTGCCGCCTCACGGTTCACGACGTCTAAGGGCGATTTTTAGCATGAACTCGTATTCAACTTCTCCATCATCACGACTAATAAAGCTTACCTCGACGCACGTCAATTCTATCGGCGGAGTGCACGAGCGCTGCGATCGAGAGCAACGCGACCGTGTGTAGATGCATGCTGGATCTTTTCGCCTAGCACGTCAGGCGCAAGTGAGCCATCGAATCGAAAACGAACGAACGAACGACAGGCAGGCCTCTTAAGCGAGTGATGAGGCCGGGTCTGAAGAGGTAGGTATTCGTCTCGACATCAACAGGTTGATCTCTGAAGTGGCCGAACGAGGTCTGACCAAGTCTGGTCTTGACGTCGTCGAGAGAGCATGGAAAGATGAACCAGAGCCAGAACAGAGCAGTCAGAAGATGGCGAGGGCTTGAACGTTAATGAACCGGCCGGCACGCTACTGTCCCAACCCACCACCGATTGAATGGCCAAGAGCTAGCGCAGCCTGGCATGGGTTCACATCAACCACGGCACAGGCGACAATGCGATCCCGCCCACACCAAGCGACTGGGGCTACTACCGCAAAGGAACTGGGGCCGTCCTGTCGCTGGAGCCGGGGCCTCCTTGCACTGTTTCATCCTGCCATGGAGGCCGAGAGTGTTCATTCTCTCGGGACGTGACACCCACACACCGACACCAGCACCAGCACCAGCGGCGCATCTTTGCGGTTGGTCGAAGGACACCCACAGAGAGACACGATGGACTGGTCTAGAGCAGAGGCGTCGCGGGAGCGTACAACCCGCGTGGGTGAAGCCCTCCGATATGTTCATCAGACCTGGACGACATGTTTCAATGGTTCAATTGCTCCGAAAGCCATGTTCAACGTCCTCTCCGGCTTTGTATCCTAACTCCTGGGTACCAACCTCCGCTGCGCTGGGAAGAACCCACAAGGTTGGACCAGCCCAGTTATTGGACCAGGGAGATCCTCCTTGGCAAACCAACACCTCCCTCACTCAGCCTTTTGATCTCTTGGCTAGAGCATTCTCCTCAACATCTGAAATATCATTCGCTCTGCCTCATCGGACCGTTCAGGCACGCTGGCTTTTGCTAAGGAGGGAGCACACGTAAGCTCTAATTAACAACGGAGCGGACTGTCAATGTTCACCAAGATTGCATCGCTGTCGCTCAAAAGTTCAATACATCCAGCTCGTGGAACAGTGTTTAAGACACTCAGCTCGGAAATCAGGGTATCTGTTGTGCGGGCTGAAAGGAACTGCCGTTGTCTGATTAACTGAGCATCAAAATCAGATCAGGACTTGAAAACAAGCGCGACCAACACAGCGCACGCACTCGAGGCTAATGTCGACAGAATCCTCCCTAAAGCCAGAAAGGGGAGATGAATCTTAGCGAATTATTAGCGTCGACTGTCGATCCTCAGGTGTTGTGGAGTCGTGAGATGATGGCTTCACCACCACCAGTTGCCTTGTTGGTTGATTCCGTGACTCGAGCCCGTGGACAGCAGCTCTCGAATCACGGGGACAACTTCAATGTCAGGGATATGTGCTGTGCATGTGCATCCGCTGGACCTGGTCCTCCGATTCCCGGCTATCGTCTTATTATCGCATAGATCGATATCCTACGTGGGAGGTTCGATGCACAACTTCCTCAGGGGTTATCGAGGTTGGACTAGGCTAAAATTACGGTTGTTGGCTGCGGATACTGGCACTTCCAACTAATCGTCTCTAATGATCTCATTCTGGGGCTTGAATATTCACCATCTTTGATCTCTGCGCTACGGAATGAACTTTTCAGCTGCATTGGTGGCGAAGAAGGACTCGGGGTCATGGCCTCGGTCTGCCGTGGTGGGTTCCGTCGATGTAGGACGACTAACAGCGCCAGAGTTGTTGCATTTCATGTCAGACCATCTGAGACTATTGATCAGGTCCCGAAACTTGGAGTTGAGAAGTTGACCGACGAGTAATCATACCTACAGACCAAGAATTTGCTGCTTTTCATCTCCGCAGTTCGACACATTCCTGGAGATTGCCTGCCGCCTTGGACCCTTCTCTCTCACGCGAGCCACCTTCTTTCTCCAACTCTCTTCTGCCCCACGAGACAGCATCTAGAATGCGGTCCGGAGATCCTCCCCATGCTTCTTCATCAAGCACCATGCATCCTCTCAGCCCCAAGGCTGAAGAAGCCGGGGAGTCTGATGATCTAGGGCTCCGTTCCCTGTGACTGGAAGGACGATGGATGCTTGTAAGGCCATTCCCTCTTCTCAGCTTGAACCGAAATCCACTAGAAGCGGAGGACCATGTGTCGGTGGTGGGTATCCTTGCAACTTGGACAGGGCCATCTCGGCGTCGGCGAGTCAGGGTGACGACTGGGCTCCGCTCCTCCCGCCACAAGACAGACCCAAGACATTTGAGGCCCTGTAAGCCGGGCCAGGGCCAAGTGAGCCAAGCCAGGACAGGCCAACCTGCGGTGCAGCAACTTCTGCGCCCTGTGGCTTTTGTTCAGGGAGTGGCGCGTCGAACTTTTTGGCTCCCTCGGTCGTCTCACTTTGCCATCTCGCGCAGAAAAACCGATGTCCCTATCTCATGAGGGCCGCCTGAATCACCTCCCATCCCCGCTCTCTTGCTTCAACATACAGACGGCGACTCTGGACCTTTGAGAGGCCCATGGTCAGACCCTTCGATCCTGCATGCAGACCTAAACCGGCGTGAAACGGGGCCCCCCGACAGCGCGTTGTGGTCGCTGTCACATCATTGCCGTTGCCCACCCAGAGATTTGAAGTGAATGCCTGCCTGCCCCTGGACGAGGAAAAGCCTCGCCGTTGAGGTTGACGACATCGGAAATTTCACATCGTGACAGTCGGCCTCAAGATGTGGACAGTTATCCTTGGATCGTCTCTTCTTTTCGTGGCTGGAGTCCAAGCCAGTGATCCAGCGCCGCTCCTATTATCTCCCAGTCGATGGCAAGTCCCCTGCCAGCTTCACTCGACATTAACGTCTGACCTTCTCAACCAGGAAAGGAATCGATGGCAACTGGTCAACTATTTCCTTCTCACTAGGCTCAAACTCACAGGCCGTCGACGTTCTTGTGAGCACAGCTCTTTCAGAATTTTGGGCTGTTGGATCAGGAGGATGTTTACCTCGTATGTGTGCCCAGCCCACTGTCACCCCGATGTTTCCTTTCCCCTCAGTATGATTAGGACAAAGCAAACCTGGCATTAACTAAACTCCGACGACGTTATCATGCTAATAATCCCATAGGGGAACCTCATTGCAGTGCTGCTCGGGGCGGCATCTATGAACCTGAGGAATCCAGCGACTGGCAATCATTAGGAACCTGGGAGCTGGGACTTAGCTACCTCGGGTATGGGGGGAACGGCGAGTATGGTCGCGACCGAATCACCACGCAAAGTTCTACCAACTCGGAGCCATACTCGATGGATGGGGTTCTCATGGCTGCCGTCAACACCACCAGCTATCTCAATGGACTCTTTGGTTTGGGTATCACGCAAGGCAATTTTAACGGGACAGTTGCGGAATCGCCATTGACACAGGCAGTCAAAGATTATGGCTGGATTCCCAGTTACAGCTTCGGTTACACAGCTGGTGCGCATTACAGTATGCATCACATACCCTTTATCTGTTGGTTACAGAGGCTAACCAGGCAGGAAACGCTCCCGTATCGTTGACACTGGGGGGCTATGAGCCGTCGAGATTCAAATCACACAATACCGACTTCACCTTGTCTCAACCCGATAGCATGGAGCGAGCCCTCGTTCGTGGTATCGAGATCATGCCCGCCAAGGGTGGTGTTGCTCCGGATAGCTGGGGTTCGCAGTCTTTGGTGCTCTCAGAATGGGAAACGTCGTTTGATGCTATTTTCGATAGCAGTACCCCATATCTATGGCTCCCAGATGATGTCTGCGATCAGTTCGCGGCGGCACTTAACCTGACATACAACAGCACCTTTGACCTTTACTTGATTAGCAACGAACAGTACCGCGAGTACTCAAAGGCTGAGACGTTGTCTTTCACCTTTGTGCTGTCCAGCTTCGACAACAACGACAACTTTGGCGATCCTTACGATGTTTCTGGCGTTGTCAACATCACCTTGCCATTGAGGTCCTTTGTCAGCCTTCTTCAGTACCCTTTCATGGAAGAGACGATCAAGTATGGCGAACCCGCGGTCCCTTATTTCATGCTTCGGAAGGCACATAACAGTACCACTTATATCCTCGGCCGGTCATTCTTGCAGGAGTCATATCTCATCACCAAATACGACGAGGCAATCTTTTCCATACACCAGGCCCTCTTCCCCGAAGACTCATCCTCCGAAACTGGGTTGGTCGCCATTGAACAGCCAGATAACAGTCCTTACCCACCACCTTTCTCAGGTAACTCGCGAAATGGACTTTCTAAGGGTGCGATTGCAGGAATAGGGGTTGGTTCTGGGGTATTTGTGGCCTGCGCAGCGGCTTTGGTGGCATGGCTATGTTATCGTCGCAAACGAAAGAGTTCTGCTGAAAGCTCAACCTCAGAAGACGACAAGGACTTGACTTCCAGCCCGGTGGCTCGATCTCCGAGGTCACCTATTATGCAGCTGCTCTGCAAACTCACTCGACGAGGTAATTCAGAGCATCAGACTCCTAAGGACGGGAAGGAGAACGAAAAGATATCCGAAGCCCCCAACACACAGATATACGAGATGCCAGCTCCGATACCGCCGGCGGAACTTGACGGGGATGACGGCACTTCATGGAATGGGGATACGGAATTGGGTACAGACAGCTCACAAGGCATATCCGCATATGAGGTGGCAAGGCGGAAGCTTGACAGACAGCTACAAGGCCCTGTCCCGGCGTATACACCTCCTGCTGACGGTACCGTGTTGCCTCCAGAGAAGGCCATCTACCAACCAAACCCAGCAAACACCCAACCGCGTGCGTTGCAACGCTCACCGACTCCTTCGACAGGAACAGCTCCAGAAGGCAACTCAAATCCGAATTCGATACCCCTGCCATCTCCCATGACTCCTGGATTCGACGCAGCTGGCCGTCCTATCCTCGTGGCCTCTCCGATGACGGCCACCTATCCCGTCTCACCTACTCATGACGGGAGCAATTCAACACCAACCTCGCCTTTCCCCCCATCTTCAGATGGTCAGACCAATGGCTCTACCGCAACTAGGCGGCCTAATTCTGGAGTTGAATCATTCTCGGCATCAAACACATCATTGAATGTGCCGCGAACACAAACGGTGCAAAGGACACCGATTGACCCATCCAAGGTAGTGTTCCTAGGGCCGTTGCCCGGGAATGCTCGCTTTTCCAGACACGACACGCCCCGAATCACGTTGGATCAAAGCCACCAGGCTGATGATGTAGCCGACGCTGCGCCGGACGACGAGGGCACCGTGGATAGTTTGGGTAGCAACTTTACGGTGGAGGAGGAGGAGCGAAGGCAAGGAGCACTGCCTGGACGGTTGAGCCCAACGACGAGTGGGTCATCTTTTCAGGCACATTCCATGCGTTTGTCAGGCATGAATCAAGCAGCTGAACCAGACACGCCTCATAGCCAAGAACGTATCGATGGGGGCAATGAGCTGGTCCACGTCCCGCAGCTGGCTGAAAGGAGGTACAGCTGGGAAGAAGAGCGATGATATCTTGGAGTGGATGTCTCACGATATAGCCTGGAGCTATCTTTCGGTATTTTTTTGCATTGCGTGGTACCGGTTTGTACTCATGGGCAGGGTCATAGATTTGGTTTTGAGCTCTGGCGTCTGTGGGTATCCTGGAACTGTTATTCGAAAAAAAAAGGTACGGGTACTTATGGTGGTTACTCGTCGTTATTCCCTATGTTTATATGTATGAGCGAGCACATGTTTTAATATGATATCAAATAGAATGATGTGATAGTTTAGCTTTCTATTCAAGACTGTTATGTCCATATGCAAAAAATGATCATATCTATCGTCTATCGTTCGTTATCGATAATCATTATCTACCATATCTCTTGCCACCACGTTAACGTAGACAACACCTTTTTGCGTTCCTCGGCATCTTCTGCGCCCTCTGAGAAGGGCTCAAAGACGGCTCTCTTTGCTGCATCTGCCATCTTGGTTGAGCCGCCGCAGACGCAGAAGATGCCATTATCCAATATCGGCCCCTCTAAGCGCTTCGCCTCCTCACGTAGTCGGTCCTGCACGTAAATCTTGGTTCGCTGGTCCCGCGAGAAGGCGAGAAACACGTCGAGGTTCCCATCACGCACTGCAGCGTCCCATTCATCATGGAAGAAGTAGTCGGCGTCGCGGTTGCGGTTACCAAAGAAGAGGTGCATGGGTGCCCGCAAGGGGTGAGTCAAGCGCTCATGGATGAGAGCTCGGATGGGGGCCAGGCCGGTGCCGGTAGCGATAGCGACAAGGGGACGCTGGGCGTTCTGTGGGCCGTGGATGGGGGAGAGGACAGGCTTGTGGGTTACGGTTAGAGAGGAGCCTGCGGGGAGGTTCTCCAGGTAGCGAGAGCAGAGACCTTGGCGAGGCTTGCGGAGAATTGTGCGGTACTTGACCAGGGCGACAAGGAGCTCGACACGTGTGATATCCTCGTTTGTTGGATGCTTTAGTTTCATGCCGCCGTTGGCAATGCTAAAGTCTCGGCCGCGGATCAGGGGGAAGATATCGAAGACACGCTCGGCCGGGAGCTTGACCGACGTGAACTCTTCAAGGACCTCGAGGATCGACCGCCTGGACCTTGTGGCGTAGTCAAAATACTCGTCGAGATACTCGGTCATGGTGAACTCGAGGAGACGCTCCTTGTGGTCAGGGTTGGTGGAGAAGTAGGACATGCTCTTGAGGAAGGACCTTCGAGGAATGGCGGTGAAGTCGATGTTGTTGAGAATAATCTCCCTTAGTGTGCACTTGGGGTCTATGTAGAGGTTCTGCGGGAGGGAATCGCAGAGGGAGAGGTCAAGGGGCTTGTCGGCGATGTCATCCCAGCCCATGAGGGTGATGAGCTTCTGGGCGTCTTGGGGGAAGTTCTTGGGGTAGATGGTGAGGCAGTCTCCTGGATTACACTGAAGCTTGACTCCATCCCGCTTGGGTATGTCAAAAGAGACGAGGCGAACATCCTGCCAGTGAGTTTCAGGCGTGAATCTGACGTTGTCGGCCAGGGTGGCGGTCCAGCTGTTGGGGATGGGTAGAAGTGAGGCGGGAGGTAACTCTGAGAGTTGGGGAGAAGAGTGGCCGTTGACAGCTTGGCTATTTTCCAAGGCACTCTTCAGAGACCATTTGGGAGGGAGAATGACATTATCGGGGATAGGCTTGAGACCAAATGGTGGAGGATGGTGTTCAAGGAGGTGTTTGGAGAGTGTTTCGGACCAGCGAACAAAACTGCCGTCAATACTAAACAGTGTCAATGAGATATATGTAAAGCAAGTTTCAATAAGTCAACTAACCCGTCAGGAAACTGTTCATCAGCCTCAAAGGACTCAATGAACGTAGTAGCGCCAAGCTGTTCCAAGCGCCTGTTTAGTTTGCGGGCTGCCCAGTTGAACCTGAGACATGTAAGTCGGTGTCACAAAATAGTATTAACGGGGACACAAACTTAAGATAAGTGCTATCGCCCAGGCCAAAGGTTGTGTACTGAACAGAAGACAGACACCCTGGAGGAAGCTTCTTCCGCAGCAGTCTCTTCCAGAAGAGGAGTGAGTTGTGTGGCATATCACCTTGACCGGTGGTTGATATGACGAATATCACAAACCTATGCTGCAAGAGGGCATTCTACATAAACGAGGTATCCGTCAGTGACTAGGATGCTGGCTGCTGCTTATGGCGAGGCGACCTACCAGATCTACCGCATCCAACTCTTCAACTCGGCTCTTGAAGTGGAGCCTCTGGCAGACTCGCCCAAGCTCCTCAGCCATGTCCTGAGCATTGCCAGTCTCTGATCCGTAGAGGATGAGCACGGTCCTGTCCTGAACAGCCATGACGAACTGCTTCTTCGCTTCTGCTCCTTCAGACTTCGACTCGAGTTGAAGGAATGGGGGGGAAAAGCAGGGGGTCCGCTTTCGCAGTTGAAAGATTAAAGGTTTGTTGGTTAGCGCCCGTTTAGTTCCATGTCCGATGGCGGGGCGTCCGTGTGTGTGTGTGTGCAAAAAGAGACCTGCGTCGGGTCTGTCTGCGCCGCTCGGGACGGGATCTTATCAATCGGGCTTGCTGCTCGGCAAAGCTTGATGATGAATCAGCCACTGTTTGTTGTACATTGACGATGTTGGTGGAAGGAGTATTTTCTATCAGAGTTTGGCTACGAAAAGCAATTATGCCGAGAGCCTGAACAGACTCGGTCAGTAGAATCAGTCGTTTGGTGAAATTACAACCATGGGCCCCAGGTCCATAACTGGCCTCTGTTTGCGGTGTAGGCAATAGCAGACCGCATTTCACCTGATCCCATCCAACCCCATTTCCCATCATGATTAGAGAGCCTCATGCAGGCACACACTCCATCCGCTTCGTTAATCCCCGGAAATCCCATGGTTAGGTGGAGGCGCCACAGAAGGGGACGACGGGTTTGTTCCATGATGCCGGTTTGACCAGGGCCCCGGAAAGCCTTGAAAGGTGCAAGCCACAGGGGGTGCTAAGGTGCACTGACAGCGGCCGAGTTCTAGAAGCCTCGTTCGTTCCCCCGAGTCCGCCGGTGGAGCTTTTCACTGCCCTCGAGGACTTGGCTTTTCTTTTCCCGGGACCTGGCATCCTACCTACCTATCCTAGCCCGTTGCATCCGAGCTGTCGGGCATGGGCGTGGGTGTGCAAGAATAGCAGCTCACTCATCTCGTTTAGCTATTGGTGGGAGGGAAGCTCCCATTAAGGTCCTGGGGCGCCCCTATTCATCAGTGTCGGTGTCGGGGAGGGCGAGCTGGCCTTGTCAGGGGGTTGAGGATTAGAGATACGGGAGATTCAATCAGCTGTGAAATTATCCAGGACGAGAAGCAATTTCGGCCCTTCAGGCGCCCAGTCAGGAGTATTGTAACGATATCATGCATTTTTGCTGTTGTCTTCTGTCCGTACTTTCTTTTCTCCATGCCAACGGCGTCCACGCGTTTGCATTTCTCTAGTTTCCCAATGAGGCAGCCCTGAGGCCAGGTTTCCAAATAAAGGTGAAAACAGACTTTCTCTAATTGGAGTAGCTGCCCGTGTCGTGCATAAACACATCAAATGTGAGTTGCGGGACAAGACAGGCGAGAGCGAGGTTGACTGACTGACGACTGTTCTTCAGCCCCGTGTAAGTCAAACATGTATAGGATAAGCAAGACCTGCATCAACAGGCAGTCAGGCACAGAGCGGTGCAGCACGGCACGGCAACCGTTTGCTGTTGATGTCGTGATGGCTGGTGACCGATGACACACGCCGGAAGGACAGCTGAGGTGCCAAGCCTGTCAACAACACGCCCCCCACAGGTGTCCCATCTGAGAACGACGTTGAACCAGCGGTCAACTACAATAGCATTGCGTTAGGTAGCTTGTTTGCTGTTCGTTCCCACCGGCGGTGTTGGTGTTCCTATAGATGACAATGTATACTTCAAATGTCACGAGTCACTCCAAACGCTCCCCTATTCATGTTTAACTTTTGAATGACAGATGTCCATCTACAATGCCACAGACCTGACCGATACACAAGGTCGTGACGCACATGCAGGCCCGCACACCCACACGCCAGGCCCTAATACCTACATGAACTGGCACAAATTCAAAGCCATCAACCAGTCCAAAAACAAATCAAGAGACCATCTTCTCTTCAACTCACCTCCTCTTCTCCACTCTACGTCTCTGAATCATCGACAACCTCCCTGAAGCGACCGTCTCGCCTCATCTCTAGGTACGTCCTGCCCATTCGTGACTTTAAGTGATCGAGAACTCTCCCCCCAGCAGGAAGCAGCCTCAGGTGTGCCGGGACCACCAAGCGGGAGGGAATCCACAACGCACACAGCTCTCTTGGAGCTTCCAGGTATCTGATACCCATTCAGCGGTGGACGGTACCTTGATTCCTTGACCGCATCGTGGAGACACTGCTGCTAATCACGATCCCTCTCGAGTACCTTCCTCGTGTCGTGTACCCGCAACCCTCCTCCACTCGTCGCACCTGCCCGTCTCCCCCAGCCCTGGCCACTTTCCCACTTTCCACATCTTTTGCCTGCCTGGCTCACGCCTTCCCTCCCACCCCCCTGACCTGACCGACCCAACCCCATGCCTGCCCATGCTCAACACGCCCCTTCCTCCCTCCCCCAAGCCCAAAGCCGAAAAAATATTTCAAGATTCGCGCGGCTCCTATCGTTCTCTCTCCTCCCTTTCTCTTCTTCCCCATCACAACTCCAGTTCACTTGTGTCTCCGCGCAACGCACCGTCGTCTGTCTAATCCCCAACCCCCGTTTCTAGGGCACCAAGCTACCCTGATCAAACTCCTCCTTATTGCACCAGAGTTGAACCTGTCCAACCTGCAGCCCTCGTTCTCGAACCGCTCCTCCACCACAGGTCCCCCAAGTTCCGAACGTCATACTCAACCTAACCACAACCTTCATCCACCAGCCGCCATCATGACTACCACCGCCAACACCACCAACAACCTGGATGCTGCCGTTAATGACGTCGCAAACACTCTGAGCAATACCTCTATCAGCAAGCCTGCCGATGACAAGACGGCCGCCAACGAGGCCGCCTCGGCCAGCGCTGCTGAGGGCCGCCGCCTCTACATCGGCAACCTGGCCTATGCGACAACTGAGGGGGAGTTGAAGGACTTCTTCAAGAGCTATCTTGTGTGAGTTCCCTCTTCTCTTGATCATCGAGTCTCCCATTCCCTCGAACCTTTTGCCCCCCTTCTCGCCGCTCTTTGAGCTCGACATTCGAGTACCCCGCTGGAGACACGTGTCTCTCTGCCATCGCGATGCGCTCCTTCCCTGGACATCAGTCGACCACCAATGTCGGCAGGCACGCCCCAGAACCACCACCACATTATGGGGCCTCGACTTTTGCGTCGCATCTGGACGGTTCGCAACTGGGAAGGCGCTGCGCACATTGGGCTCGTCCCTGTTGGCTGCACGGGCTTCACGTCCATCTACTGCCACCGCACCATCACCTCATGGCGGACACCAAGCATTTACTGACATCTCAATAGTGAGTCTGTCTCGATCCCAAAGAACCCTCGCACCGACCGCCCTGTCGGCTACGCCTTTGTCGATCTCTCTACCCCTAATGAGGCTGAGCGCGCGATTGAGGAGCTCTCCGGCAAGGAGATCCTTGAGCGCAAGGTTTCTGTCCAGCTCGCTCGCAAGCCCGAGCCCGCTGGTGAGAAGAGTGAGGGCGCCAACGGAGAGGGTTCCGGCGCTGAGGGATCTCGTCGCCGAGCTTCGGGACGTGGCCGTGGCAGAGGCCGTGGTCGTGGTGGACGCGGCGCCCGCGCTGGACGTGTGAGTCATCATCGAAAGATGTCGCCCCTCTGAAACTTTTACTGACCAATACGCAGGAGGGCGCCGGTGAGAAGAAGGAGGGTGAGGCTACCGAGGCCGTTGCTGCTACCGAGGATGCTGCCGCCGCAGTCGCTGCTCCTACCACTACTGAGGTTCAACCTTTGACCGACATCACAAACAAGATCAACACTGACGACAGCACCAAGACCAAGACTCAAGCTCGACCTCAGCGCGAGCGCCGCGAGCGTGGCCCTCCCGCTGATGGAATTCCTTCCAAGACCAAGGTCATGGTCGCCAACCTGCCTTATGACCTGACCGAGGAGAAGGTCAGTACCCCTTGGATTTTGAGTTGGTTCACATTACTAACTTTGTCAACAGCTCATTGAGCTCTTCAAGGCTTACGAGCCCTCTTCTGCCAAGATCGCTCTCCGACCCATTCCCCGATTCATGATCAAGAAGCTTCAGGCTCGCGGTGAGGCTCGCAAGGGCCGTGGCTTCGGCTTCGTCACTCTGGCCTCTGAGGAGCTTCAGCAGAAGGCTGTTTCTGAGATGAACGGAAAGGAGATTGAGGGCCGTGAGATTGCCGTCAAGGTTGCTATTGACAGCCCCGACAAGACCGATGATGACCACCACGAGGGTGCCGTCAACGGCCAGAAGGAGGCTGCCCCTGCTACTGAGGCTGCTCCCGCTGCGGCTCCTGCTGCCGCCCCTGCTGCTACTCCTGCTGCTGCTCCGGCCGCTGCTGAGAAGAAGACTGAGGCTGCTGCCCCCGCCGCGGCCCCCGCTGCTCCTGCTGCTGCTCCTGCGGCCGCTACCACTACTCCCGTCACCACTGCCTAAGTCTGGGCCTGACGCGAGTCTCACGGGTATGAAGATTTATTCATGCCACGATGATCACTCTTACGATTTGGCACGCGATTTCAACGATTTCTCTTACGGTAGATTCTCGCTACAGAGATGAAAAGAAACAAAGGGGATTATTCAACACCTTGACTGGGACGTAACCAAGAGCTATTCGAACTCTGATGAAATCTCGGAATGGTGTTTTTCTTGTCAACCTTGTTCTCTTTTTCTCAAAACACTTAATATCTCCATAATCGGAACGCAAAAGTTCGCAGGCCCTCATTCATGTATTTGTATCACCCTTTTCTCCATCACTCTTCTGCTGGGATGTACACTAGTTTACGCCGGAGGCGGCTCGAGGGAGAGAAAAGCTCGGCGCATTTATTAAACAGGGCGTTTTTGATGAAACAAGATGATTGTAATTCTGGTGGGTTAGAATGCCCGGTGATACGTTTGACGTGATGTGGCCCAAAAGTGAATGAGTGAGTTTGTCGATGATGTGATGTAGTGTTTGATAGACATGTCGAGGGCGATGTTGACGTCGTTGTTTGAGAGGATTGTGGGGATCATCGGGGAGGCGTCATGGTTCTCACCAAGAGAGCTGAGAGCGTTCCAACTCGGTTTGGGAGAATGAATTGTCAATAAGTTGTTATGTGTGAATCTTCGTTGGCGCAAAGTTATGCTGTCAAACGCTATTCTAAGTTCCTGACACGACAGCTGAGGTCAAAGAGTGTGGTGTTGAAGCTCACGTGGGCATTGTACATGTTGGTTCTAGAACCTTGAAATGTGCTGTTTCGGGGGATAAGGACGGTCGGTACCCAGGTATGAATGAACTGCAGCGACTTGCCCCGCCGACCCAACCCAACCCCTTAAGGACCCTGCCACTGGATGAATGGATGGGTCCAGCTTGAACTGGACACGGAACCTACTGGCACGCACGCATTAAGACGGGACAGGGACCCATGCTTCAGCGCCCTGAACGCTGAGTGGTGTACGGAGTACTGGATCCAAGCAGAAGAAGCAGGGGGGTTACCTACTGTAGCCTCTAGCGCACTGAGACATCCATCCATTCGTCTCCCTTTGCAACAGGTTTCGAGCCGCCAACTGGGCATCAACCACCCATACTAAACATCCGTTACCCAAACAAACCTTCAACTCGAGAGCATCCGATCGGTTACGGTCTCTACGTCTGTCGCGATGGCGTCCAAAGGCATGTGGGAGGTAGATCCCGAGACGCGGTCCAAGGTTAGTTCAAGTCTTCTCTCTCCCCTTCCTCCTTATTAGTATCAGGCTTGTGGCCTCTCTGACGTCGCCTCCTGGCGGCGATGCGCTCACACGTGCTGATGTCCATCCCAGCTTGCCGCTCTCCAGAAGGAATCCAAGAACAACCTCTGCTGCGACTGCAATGCGCCATCCCCGCAATGGGCGTCTCCCAAGTTTGGCATCTTTATCTGCCTATCGTGCGCCGGCGTGCATCGAGGCCTCGGTGTGCACATCTCCTTCGTCAGGAGTATCTCGATGGACGCCTTCAAGTCGAGCGAGATCGAGCGGATGCGACTCGGTGGCAACGAGGGGTGGAGGGACTTTTTCGAAGTGCATGAGCAGACAAAGATGATGGGCATCACCTGGGAGGACTCAACCATCGCGGAGCGGTACAGCGGAGAGGTCGGCGAGGAGTGGAAGGAGAGGCTGAGCTGCAAGGTCGAGGGCCGCGAGTACGTGCCCGGTGCCAAGAAGTCAGCTCCCGCTCCCGCTGCCGCGAAGCCGGCGTCGCGGTCGTCGACTCCCATGGGCGGCACCGCCAACCGGAACCAGAGCCCAGCGCCGGGGTCGGGCAAGGTCAGGGTGGACGACCAGTACTTTGCCAGGCTGGGCGCCGACAATGCCTCGCGACCAGACCATCTGCCGCCCAGCCAGGGAGGCAAGTATGCTGGTTTTGGCAGCACGCCTGCGCCGAGCCAGTCGGATAATGATCTGCCCAACTTTGCCGACATGCAGAAGGACACGGTGGCGGCGCTGACCAAAGGTTTCGGCTGGTTTACATCGACAGTCTCCAAGACTGCCAAGACAGTCAACGATGGCTACATTCAGCCTACGGCCAAGCAGGTATGACCTCATTGTCTACGATCCCTATGTTATATGATAGCCTCGACTAACACGACTGCCTCGCACAGCTCGCCGAAGGTGACTTTGCCAAACAGGCGCAATTAACAGCAGCCTCATTCGCCAAGTCAGCTCAGCAAGCTGGCAAGAACGCACAAGAGGGTTTCAACCGTTTCGTGGAGGGCCCTGAGCACCAAAAAGAGCCGGGATGCCCCACTAGATGAGAGTAAGAAGAGCTTCTGGGATGAGTTCTCCAACCTGGCAGACCAGAGACAACCCAACAACAGCTCCATTGGCACAAGTGCTATGGGCATGGGCAAGAAGAACACAGCTCCGGCGCCGAAGAAGCAGGCGGATGAGTGGGATGATTGGTGAAGTAGACTACAGGGGCGGGGATGTAAGATGGTAGATTGAGAGGAAACATGTTGTTGATGGTTGGGAGTTGGAGCTTTGGAGTATAGGCGTGCTTGTTAATGGAGCGAGTCTTCGATCAAGAGAATTTGGTCATCTCCAGGGTTTTGCAGTAAGACGGCAGCAATGCTTGTCAGTGTGAAGGGATTCGATATATGCTTGACGTATGTAAGGAGGGTATTGATGGCTGGGCTCGGCATTCTACCTCTAGTCGCCGGCGGTCGAAGTCGGCTATAAGCCGAGTTAGCCACGGGGGCTCTTGTAAGTCCAATGTGCTTTTATGATAGATGTTGTCTTTCTCGGTCAAGAGCCGGCATCTTGGACACGAATTCCGGCATTGAAAACGCCGGTTTTGACAGTTCTAATCAAGAAAGCGAAATCTCGAGCTCATATCTCAAGGTCCCGGTGACCGGGCGCACAAATCCGATGCTCGGCCTCAAGACGGCTGTCACGTGGGGTAGTCGGCCGAGGTTGGAGCCGGCCCTAGCCGGTACCGCTCCCGCCCGAGCTTTGCCATGACGACTTTGGCTCTCGGCCGTCTTGTACTTCTTGCCGCCGCTCCCTCCCCCGACAACCTTCAATTCAACTTTGCATTGAACAGCAAACCACAACGATGTCGGCACTACGGATCCTCGTCCCTGTGAAGCGGGTTATCGACTATGCGGTAAGGGCACAGGAATTGGTAACTGAGTGAATCCATTGAGCTCTGACGCTGTCGCAGGTCAAGCCCCGAGTGAATAAGGCCCAGACGGGCGTCGAGACGGCCGGTGTCAAGCACTCGATGAACCCCTTCGATGAGCTCTCGGTCGAGGAGTCTGTGCGCATCCGCGAGAAGAAGCGAGCCCCCGGCGGCGTCGAGGACATCTGCGTCATCTCGGCCGGACCCCCCAAGGCGCAGGACGTTCTCCGGACGGCAATGGCTATGGGCGCGGACCGCGGTATCCACGTGGAGATCAAGGACGGCGAGGAACTGGAACCCCTGACGGTGGCCAAGCTCCTGCGACAGGCGGCAGAGCAGCAGAAGAGCAACCTGGTAGTGCTGGGCAAGCAGAGCATCGACGACGACGCCAACCAGACGGGCCAGATGCTGGCGGGTCTCCTAGGCTGGCCTCAGGCGACGCAGGCGAGCAAGGTAGAGTTTGGCGCCGGCGACGAGGTGATTGTGACCAAGGAGGTGGATGGCGGCGTCGAGACGGTCAAGGCCAAGCTTCCCATGGTGATCACGACGGACCTGCGACTCAACGAACCCCGATACGCCAGCCTGCCCAACATTATGAAGGCCAAGAAGAAGAAGCTCGAAAAGGTCAAGCTGTCCGACTTTGGGCTTGACAATGAGAAGCGCCTCAAGGTGCTCAAGGTTGCCGGTGAGTTTCCTACGCAATTGGAAGGAATGTTTAAGAGGTATGAATTGCTGACGATTAGCAGAGCCTCCTACTCGACAGGGTGGTGGCAAGGTTGAGGATGTTGGTGGCCTGGTTAGCAAGCTCAAGGAGCTTGGTGCGCTATAAATGAGAGGGGCAGCTTGATGAATATGCACGGATCGAGGAGTATTGTCGTATCTAAGAAGCTCGATGTAGTGTACGAGAAATAGAATAAATAAATGTCATGTCAATATGTACATTCTTGATGGTTTCACTCACGTTCTCAGAGGGCCAAAGAGAGTGCTGGGCACAGGAGCAAAGTAGACATGTTTCGACATATTAGTATCCGCAGTATTACAACCTCAAGCTATTAAATGCTGAAAATATGTATTTTCATGTCCTAAGCAAGATATTTCGATAGTTTATAAGTCGTTGAGAATTAGACGCTTGGATATGTTGGTGATCCCACCATTTGTGAAAATGAAACTCCCAAGTTTGTGGCAGGCATACAAGTCAATGAGAAGAGGGCTTGAGACCAACTTCACCGTCCGAATTGATTCATTGACTGATCAACCCAGTCAATTCTAACTCCAAGTTGAGTTACCAGGTCCAATGCTTCTGTTTCCTTCCTCAATGCAATAATTCGCGGTTCGACCACTACCTACTTCAGCGGCCAATAGGTGCCATCCCCTGGATAGCATTTTGCAAGTCAACACGGTCTGGAGACTGGTCTTAAAAATCATGTCAGAGTGCTAACATCGCGTTGGAGGTGCCCAATATGATGTGTAGATTCATCTCCAGGCCGTGTTGACTTGTAAAATGCTGTCCAGTGGAGGGGTGTTATCCACACAAGGTGGTTTGGCAAAATGGCAAAAAGTGCAAAAAATCAGAACCTCACCACTACAGGTGAGGTTTCGATTTTACAACTCTCAGATTGAGATCAAGTGAATTCCCACTACCCCAGTGCGTTCCACTTGGTACTGATGGGGTGCGATGAAAGAAATGGGTGCCAGTTTGCACTTATGAATGTGACGCCTGTGGGTATTATGAGTGGATGCTTAGTAGAAAAGAGTCCCGTGAGCGAAGAGGACTGTGCTTGAGGTTGTACATGCATCTCCCTAGAAACGAAATCCATCTTGATCTCGACATTCATGGTCTGGGTTTATAATGATCCTACGATCTGATTATCTGTCTTGACTCATAGTGTCCGATCCAGGAACGTCCTTATCGAAGCCCATTCCGCCGTCCCGTCCGGGATTCGGACATGACGGACGCCATGTTCCTGGGGGTTATGATGGGTGTTGGTCCCGTTATCAACAGAAAAAAACCCGTGATGGATCTAAACTCTTAACGACTCTAGCTCCATGGCCCTACCTCCGTCAGCTTGACCGCCCGCATGCGAAAGGCGGGCGAATCAGTGTGGGCGCGCCCTTGGTCTTCCGTCGTTCCCCAACAAGGATCCTGGGAGCTGTCTACTTGTTTACTCCACTGTCCGGCCTCCCCATTGAGCTGAACTGAGGTGAAGAGCTTGACGTCGTCGCATGAGTTGACACGGTACGTCATGGGCTATTGAGGATAAAAGGGAATCGTTGCCCTCGTTTCGTCGACTCAACAAGAGTGTGTCGATCTGATAGTGGATGTGAAATGTAATTGGTGTTGGTCAAGCCATGGAGGCACACACACAGACCAGACACAGACTCAACCCGCCAAGCTTAGATAAAAACGATATCGGAGGCACGAGCAAACTTCCTCCCACAATGACGGGTCATCGTCACCAGGGTCCAGGGGCTGCATTAGCGGCTCCGCAGCGGTGTCACCAGGCGGAGCGCCGAAGCCGCCCACAGCAAAAAAGAGTGTCGTTTGGGAGGCGGCTCGGCGGCTTTGAGCTTCCGCCAGAGCAAAAAAAATGCGAGTCTAAGCTACCCCACTAAGAAGAAAAAAAAACTTGGCGGGGAGGAGCCAACATGGCCAATGACCAACACGGCGTTGTCAGGAGGAGGGAGGCGCGAGCGTCTCTCGTCTTTTCTCTTCCTTCTCGGCCCCTCCCTCTTCTTTCTTTCTTTTCTTCTACAACAGAAAGAAATCCTCGCGATATATCAACTTTGTACAACTCATACAAAACGCTCTGACTGCATAGTCTCACACTTCTCACCCCTCCTCCCACACCGAGCTTGTCTCACAATCCGCTCATATGAACGGACGCCCTTCGATCTTCACCTCGCAGGTACGTTTGCTTTCTACCGTCCTTTTTCTGTTTGTCGAGTCATTGTGTCGCGTGCGGTTACTCCTCCGTTCGTCGGTGAGCATCCTATCGTGACCCCGCCAAAAACTTGTCCGCTTGACGGGAAGTAAAGAACGGGCTTCTCGACAGTCAATGCTTCTCCTATCATCTCTCCAATACTTCTACTCTTCAATTGACTTATCACTGACTCGTTTGCTCTACAGGATTATCTCTCTGGTTCGTCTTGTTCCTAGCTTGGCCTGACTCACCGCTTCCCAAGCTATCCCATCCTAGATCCGTTGGGCTTCTGAAACTAATCTAACTTTACGCTACAGACCATCTCTGGAAGTCCCAATCTTGCTAAAGGGCTTCATTGACCAACCAGCTACCGCCTTTCCTCTTCCTCTAACTTCAACAAACCACCCTCAACCGACATCAAAATGTTCTCCCGACTGGCATCCTTTGCCAAACCCGCGGCCAAGTCCGCGTCGGCTCCTGGCCGATCTATGCTTCAGGTCCGATACCTGTCTGAGCAGGCCGTTGCTGGCAGCAAGGGCAGGAAGATGCCCTTCACTGCTACCCGAGCTACTGCTCCTGTCGCTTCCCTTCCTGCGACTCTCACTATCCGAGATGGTCCCGTCTTCCAGGGCAAGGCTTTCGGCGCCAACGCCAACATCTCTGGCGAGGCTGTCTTCACCACCTCCCTTGTTGGCTACCCCGAGTCCATGACCGACCCCTCCTACCGAGGTCAGATCCTCGTCTTCACCCAGCCCCTCATTGGCAACTATGGTGTTCCCTCCAACGCCCGAGACCAGTACAACCTCCTCAAGTACTTCGAGTCCCCCCATGTCCAGTGCGCCGGTGTTGTTGTCTCCGACGTCGCTGTCAACTACAGCCACTGGACCGCCGTCGAGAGTCTAGGCGAGTGGTGCGCCCGAGAGGGTGTTCCCGCCATCTCTGGCGTCGATACCCGTGCCATTGTCACCTACCTCCGAGAGCAGGGTTCCTCCCTCGCTAGGATCTCCATTGGTGACGAGTACGATGCTGATGAGGATGAGGGCTTCATCGACCCTGGCCAGATCAACCTGGTCAAGCGTGTCAGCACCAAGGCTCCCTTCGTTGTCGAGTCTCCCGGTGCTTCTCTGCACGTTGCCCTCATCGACTGTGGTGTCAAGGAGAACATTCTCCGCAGCCTGGTCAGCCGAGGTGCTTCGGTCACCGTCTTCCCCTACGACTACCCCATCCACAAGGTCTCTCAGCACTTTGATGGTGTCTTCATCTCCAACGGTCCCGGTGACCCTACTCACTGCCAGGACACTGTCTACAACCTCGCTCGCCTGATGGAGACCTCGTCCATCCCCATCATGGGTATTTGCCTGGGTCACCAGCTCCTGGCCCTCGCCGTCGGTGCCCGCACCATCAAGCTCAAGTACGGCAACCGTGCTCACAACATTCCCGCCCTTGACTTGACCACTGGCCAGTGCCACATCACCAGCCAGAACCACGGTTACGCCATTGACGCCAGCACTCTCCCCAGCGAGTTCAAGGAGTACTTTGTCAACCTCAACGACGGTAGCAACGAGGGTATGATGCATAAGACCCGTCCTATCTTCTCTACCCAGTTCCACCCTGAGGCCAAGGGCGGCCCCATGGACAGCTCCTACCTCTTCGACAAGTACCTCCAAAACGTCCAGCTCGCCAAGAGCAACCAGACCGTCTACAAGGACAACCGACCCAGCCCCCTGATGCTTGACATTCTCAGCCGACAGCGTGTTGGCGTCGAGCCTACTCCCCTTGCCGCTTCGGCCTAGGCGGATCATTGCAGAGAATCTTTTTGGCGTCAAGGATCGGTAGCAGGGTAACGGACGGTTGATGATTTTTTAGTTTGCGCGAGAAGGGATAAAGATTGATACATTTTCTTGTGGATACGTAGAGCAATAAACAAACTTGGAACATTACATTATATCTCAACCCCCTCTAATTCCACCCGCTGTGACTGATGTTCTCGATGTCCCTTACCTGATTCTGCAATGGGGGAGGGGCTGTATATGCAGCTCTCACAGCATTCTGGATTTCCTCTATGTCTTCCAGAACCATGCACCTTCGTCTCATTTCACAGCCAGACAAGTTATTGACGTGATTGATTAATCGAGCTTCAATTCCATATGCCATAGTAGAGCCCACCGTGATCCATTCCCTTTGTTCCGTGCCAGCCTTTTTAGACCCCTCGACGCCGCCCTCCAAGCCAGTGACCATCACCCATTTCATCTCTCATGTATATACACGGCAAAGCATATGCACCAAGTTTCCCTCCTCCAAGCGAGCAACTTGAATTCAGTCCCTCATCCGATCAAAGCCGTTCTCGGCTTCGGAGCCATGTCGAGGTCGTCGGTCGTCACGGGGAGGAGGTAAGTAGCGATCACTCCGAGGGCGACCGCCACCTCTGCCACCACCGCCACGACGACGTCCTCCGCGACGTTCACGCTCTACGGCACGCTCGCGGTGTGGGGGTCGGATACCCTCAAAGACCTCCTTGCCTCGGTCGACGAAGGAGGCTCCGTCCTCAAAGGAGTAGCGGTTGATGTCACGGCCAACGTCGCGGTCGCGGTCCGTTGAGTAGAAGGAGCGCATGTTGTCGATTCGGCGGCTTGCGAGGTCTTCAGACACTGGCTGGTAGTAGATAGCAGGTCGACTGTTGGTGCGTTTGGAGGTGCCGCCTGGGTTGGTAGGTGGAGGACGAGGGCCGGGTCCGGTGCCTGGTCGGACAGGACGAGGTCCAGTTGGAATAGCAGGGTCGCGATAGCCTCTGGGGCCGACGGGAACAGCGTCGCCGCCCATCATGGAGGGGCCAGCGGGCTGTCTTGGACCCGGCGGAGGGCCTGCGCGAGAGGTGGACGCTGTGGCTTCGTCAAGGTGAGCCTCGACAGTCCCGTCGGGGCCGTTCTCGTAAACAACCTCCCATCGGGCACTGGAACGTCCACGCGGACCGCCGCTAGCATGCTCCGTTTCGATCCAGTCGCGTACTTTCTCAGGGGGGATAAAGTCGAGCCAGAGGGGCTTGCGGTTGCTCTCGTTAGGCCAGACACTGTTGTGAAGGGCGTTGCGAACACGAGCAGCGGCAGCGGTGGTCCTGAAAACGACAAAGGCATGGGTGCGGACCTGATCGAGGAAGAACTCGACAATGATATCATCGTTAAGGGGGTCTCTCGGGGTGTTGCGAGGTCGACGAGGTGCGCCTTGACGTCCTGGGGCCGAAGGGGGCGCATCAAGTTCTTGACATAGAGGGCTGTAGTAGCTGGGTGCACCGAAGGCGCAACGTCTCTCTCGTAATCCATTTCCTGCGGTTTATCGGCAGGTGGTTCCTCTCGAGGCGCGTTAGACTCGGGCACGGGTGCAGTTTCTTGATTCTTCTCCGGTTGTGGCTCCTCCTCGTTGTCGATGTTCATAGGCGCAGGTTCTCAGCCTGAGGATGTGAATGCTCCTCCTCGCGCGCGGGAAAGGAATATCTGTTTGCCGCCGTGCCCTCCTCGTCTGCGCGGGCGCGTTTGCGCGCGATGGCTTCTTCGGTCGGTGGCGGTGTGAGAGAGCGGCGTTTGCGCTTCTGCCTCTCTGCAGCTGGTGTGGCTTCGAGAGAGGGAGGGGAGGCCGCGTTCGCAGTTGCAGCTCTTGATGCCTCCTCCACAGTCGGCTCTCTGGATTGAGCACCTGCTTCCTTTCCAGGTATCGGAACGTCTGCAGTGGGGTTGGGGGGGACTTCAGGAGCTTCCTCAGGCGGCGCCCCGTTCTTGACGGTTTCTGGAAGTTGTTGCGGCTCGCTAGCCTCGTCTGCATTGGCATCTGCCTTGGTCGCATCAACTTGTTCGTTTTTCCGCCTTGTCTTCCTGCACTGTTTGTTCTTCCGCCTTCGCATCTTCGACCACGGGGTTTTTCTCGACCGCTTCGGCATCGGGGGTTACAGATTCGGTTCGAGCATCATCGCCGGCAGGTTCATCGACCATTGGTACATCTTCGTTCGCGCCTTCAGGCTCGCCCTCTTCCTCCCCTCGCGCCTGCTCTTCATCGGCTTCGACTAGTCGCGCGACAAGTTCGGTCTTGAGGCCATGCTGCTGGAGACCGCGTCGTTTGAGCTCGGCTTTCAGGTCCACGACCTTTAGCTTAGCCCAGTCGGTCATGGTTCGAGGAATTGGCTAGCCTTGGCGGCTGTTTCTTGATGAATTCTGGTTCCAACTCTCTCTTTCATGAAAACAGTCGCAGTTATAACGGTTTGGGGCGGCGGTCGAGGTTGAAAGGATGGAATTAGACAAAGGGAGCTGCGAAAGGCTTCAAACGTATTCAGCATCTTTCAGCCTCGTCGCAATAGTCAAGCCCACCATTGTCGCGTCAGCCAATAAGGGGCCGAATAGGAAAGTGGTTATGTCAGCAATAAAGACCCACCACTTTAGACCACCATCCAGCTCGGGCTCCACCGCACCGGAGTCAGCCGCCATCAACCTCTTCTCCAGATGCCATGAAGCACAATGACAAAGGCATGAGTGAATGTTTGTATATCCAGCTCGGACTTCGCGGAACTTTTCTTTGAGGTTTGATATCAAACTTTGATCATGTTGGACCCAGTGTACAGCCCCTCCTGGCCCATTCTCGTATATCTCGTTCATGATATGCAGCTGATGGTGGATCTCCAACAACATGCTCAACCATGATTGTATCCACCGAGAGCAACAGATCATGAACATGTCTTTGGAACAACAAAGAAACGTTTCGGGCTGTCAATTGAGCCCGCCGCACGACAATGATCAAGTCATCAGTGAGCACAGCAAGGTGAGCTCATGGCAGGGTCAGCATGAGCAAGAACAAAGAAAACATGGATGGCTATGCTGTTATACGCTCGGATATCTGACAAGCAGTCCGTCAAGGAGGACAATGGCCATTAGCAACCCAGTCTGATGATTTACTCCCTGCAGCACTAACCCAATTGTCATCCATAGCAAAGAGCTGACACCTGGCGATATGTCCCCTCCAAACACCATCCACCCCCATGAGGCCAAATCTCACATCCCTTCACCGAATCTTGCTCACCACCATCACCTGAGCCCATTCTGGAAATTGTCGGGCTCTTGATCCTTACACCTTCGTTTTGACTCATCTATTCAAGAGGTTGGAGTGGACTGACATGTATGTCGTTGTCTGCCGATAGCCTGATGTGCCCCTTGTCCCTTGCCCTCTCTGCCCGCTCCTTGCCCCTGGCCCTGACCCTGCCCTGGCCCCCCTGGTTCATCGGCATCACACGACCTCGCCCTCATCTGCTCAGCCGGGTTGGAGCTCTCCGAGCTTGTGTGGGGCCAGCTACACCACGTCATTGCCCTTGGTGCCCGCTTTTTGTGGCATTTTTGGCGCCTTTTGTGGCCTCCACCTCCACATTTTCGCTCAGACACCAAGATTCCACTTTCACTGTAAACCCCGCCAGCATGTGTGGATCGTCTTTGAGACTCATGAGTGTGACCAAAACAGAAAAATTGAATTGAATAGAGAGCTCCTAGTCTTTTTGGGATTTTCTTAGGTTTCTCCCGCTCGTCTCCGTGAAACTACATTACAAAAAACATTGGTCTCAAATCAGGGCTATACCTGAGCCCGTCGTAAACTCTTAACTCATACAAGTCGGCACTCAATGCCAGGGATCTTAGACGTCGAGACCATCGACGACAACGCCCTTGTTCCAGGTCCACTGAAGGATCCTGGCCACCTCCGCCGCACACGCATCATCAACGAGAGCGCTGACAAGATACAGAGCTGCATCAATGCCAGAGCTGACACCCCCTGAGGTGACCACACGAAGGCCACCAAGCCGCATCGCGGCACGACGAGTGATTGACTCGCGGCGCGTGTTGGATCCCTTCCACGACATGCTTCCCTTTCTGTTACACCAATCCAAGTCAGTTGACCGTCTCAAACCTAATGCATGGCAAAGCGGGGTAAAACCGGGGATGGGGGTGCGAGCACATAGGAACTTGTTACGTACCGGGCGTTTGAAGGGCGGCGTCCGGAATCGGACTTTCGGCGGATGTAGGGGTTCTCGTCCTCGTCTCCGAGGTCGAATCGCAGGTTGTTGACGACGTAGCGGGCGTCCTCGATCACGTCGGTACGCTCCTGGAGGTTCTGGGTGGCTGCATCACTGCAGATGTTCTCAAAGGTGGTGAAAAAGTCGGGGTGGGTAGTGGCAGAGAGGCCAGAGAGGATGCCCTGCTTGCCCAGGAAGAGGGCACCGGTGCACACAGAGAGGATGGTACGCTCGCGGGCAGGGTCCCGCTTCTGGAGCTCTGAGAAATCGGTGATGAGGCTGAGGGGCTCGAGCTCCTTCTCGACGACCTCCTTGGAGTTGCCGCCAACGACGACGAGGACATCAAAGTCCTCGAGGCGGTCGTGGGCCTCCTTGAAGGAGATCTGGGAGCCGACGATGACACCCTGGTCCGAGATGACCTTGGGCTCAGGGCCAACGATGGTGATCTCGAAGGCCTTGTTGTCTGGAGGGGGGGTTGTGATCAGCGGGAGGGGTAAAAGTCAGAGGGGGCGCCATTGGGTTCACATACTGTCAGGGTCATTGAAGTCGTGGGCGGCAGTGTTGAAGACCTCGAGCGCACCGGCAAAGTCCAAAAGATCGAACTTCTCGTGGACGGCGAAAAAGGCGTCAATGGGCTCGTCAGAGACGGCCGAGGTCTTGTTCGCACTCATCTTGGCGGTTTAAGTGGTGGTTTGGGGAGGGTTCGAGACTGAATCTTGTCGCGTGTATGCGTATGTAGATGAATTAAGCAGGCAAGCACTAAAGAGGATGCTGACTGCTAAGAAGGCGTTTGTGGTGGTGAATTGGCTTTTGATCTGATCTGGATGATGATGATGGGAAAGAGAGAGAAGAAGAGGAAACACAAGAGGAGGAGGAGGCCGAGTTAAGTAATGGAAGGGGGCCTAGGGATTGTTCTTCCCCTCACTTCATCGATTGACCTCCCGCGACTCAGAAACTGCAACGCAACGCAACTGCAACCAGCCAATGCCTCCCCTCGCAGCCAGCCTGGGCCAGAGTCGAGTGGCTCGATTCCAGGTCAGATGGGCACCTCTGGGACAGATTCCACAAGACGTACGGCTTCGAGTGGGTCATCACGCCAGCAGCTCGGGCGCCAGAGAAACTCGCAGGCCTTTGCCGTGCATCCATCCATCGATCATACGCCCACTAAAGAGTACTAGCCCACTCTGGTTTGCGGGGTTATTAGTGCGGCGGCACGGCATCCCATCACCTTAAGTCGGCCGGCGAGGTACCTTGCTGTAGGTACCATCCGCACCTTGCCGCACTCGAAGCCCAAGGTGAGGCAGGTATCCACCCTTCCGGAAGGCGGAAGGTACCAACCGGTCATCTGCCGCCGCCTCAGGCTGCCCATGGTTAAGCCCATTTTCGCTTAGCACCCTAGCCACTGAAACCCCCTGTGGCTGGCCGCTGCCTCGCCCAGCAACCAGCTGCTTTCAGTGACCTCCCAGGCCACCTCCCGCTAATCTCAGTCGTCGTCGCTGCCCTCCGAGGCTTATCCCCCACTTAGCTCAGCCAGAAACGGACCATCTGGCTGCACCACCAAAATCAGCTGTCCTTGATCAATGTCCGACGCCGAGAGCGACCGAATAGCTTCACCCAAGAATAAACCCCCGGGAGCCTCAGTAACTTAGTTAAAGATCCACTTTGTACGGGCCTCATCGCCTCGGTCTGCTCACCTTGAGTCTCGCGAGCCCGGATGAGGCCGTCACGCCAGTCATGGCTTCATCGGCGTACGTCATCTTGACCCCTAAAATTCTTCCATCGCAAGTCGTTGTCGCGGGTCGCCGTCGCTTGCCCTGCAGCTCGACCTCATGATCGTCCATTCCATCTCCTCCTTTGACTCCTGCGACATCTCTCTCCCTTTCTGCGGCATCCGCTGACCATCATCTCCACCTGTGTAGGTCGCTAAAGGATCTGTCCAAGGCGATCGTCGCCTTCCTCGCCGAACCAACCGCCTCACTCCCCGACGAACTGACCCAGACCATCGACGCCTATTTGCGCCGAAACCAGAAGCACGATGAAGCCGCGGCCGATCGCCTCCAGGAGGAGCTCTTGTCCATCTTTGACAAGCACGTCAAGGACACACCAGCTATCTATGCGCCTTGGTTAAGCATCCTTCGACAGCTGCTAGGCGTCCTTCGAACACCCGAGCGCATCTTTGCATGGTGGGATTCTTGCTCGGGGATCTTGGCCAAGGCATACCCAGAAAAGGGCGTTGTGGAAGAGTCTCTGGCCATCATCATGGAGATCTTGTCTATTGCTGAGGAGAATCACGAGGCTTCAGATGCCGACCTCGCCTCCAGCCCGCTGATCGACCGCCTTTTCACAGGATGGATGGAGAGGCTCTATCCAGCTGCCACTGAAGCAGTCACGAACCTTGAATACAATGAAAAGATCACCAGGGAGGCTCTTGTTGAGTTCGGGAAGAGACATCCCAAGGTTAGTCTTTCAATACCTTATCTGCAGCCAACTCTTCTAACGTGACCAAGGACTTGTTCACCGCGCTGGACCGGTATTTTGTCAAAAGACAATATCGAAAGGCAGTTTTAAGATTCTTGGGTGATTACCTCCAAAGCCAACCTCCTCATATCCACCAAATTCTCCAGACGCCATTGTTTGGTGATATCCTCAGATGCCTGCAACAAGACACTTCAACCACCCTTGTGTCGGCTGCTCTAACCGTTCTCATCATGCTCTTACCACATATGCCCAGCTCTCTAGTCCCACATCTTCCTACTCTGTTCAACATCTACGCAAGATTGCTGTTCTGGTCGCGGGAACGCGCAGGGATAGTCGAACCACAGCCTGAAGATGCCGATCAAGCCAGTTGGGAGGTGTTTAGTTACCAGGCCGAACTCGACGACCATCCTGTCTACCACCTTCAAAACTACTATACTGTTCTTTATGGCTTGTACCCTATCAACTTTATGGACTACATCCGGAAGCCTCAGAGGTATTTGCGTCATGCCAACGTTGCAAATGCCAACGACATGGAAGTGCAACCTACAGAAATCAGGGATCAGTCTGAGAGATTTCGACGATGTCACCTGCTCCATCCAAACTTCTACACCCTCACCATTGATTCAGAGAAGACAGACTTTGGACGCTGGATTAAGAGTGAGGCGCCTGAAGTTGTCGCTGAGTGCATGGGTCTCTGCCTCACCAATGAACCCAGCCAAGTGCTTGGACAAGGCTTGCCCTCTATTCCTGTGCCTGGAGCTGCGCCGATGAGCGAGGGATCTATCAAGGGTAGCCAGGATTCGGCCCTACTTAGCTTAGCCACGACTGAGAACCAGGATGGATATCGCCTCCCTCAGTCTGCAAGCACGGAGTCACTGGCAAGTAGCCGTCGGCCTTCAGCTTTGATTCGACAAGGATCTCAGTCAAGTCACCCCTCTACTCGCGACTCAATAGATGCCAAGATGAGAGAGCCAAGTGCTGATAGTCCTACTTTACCGCCTCATCTTACACAGTCGTCGTCGCATACGCAACTACAGGACATGATCCAGTCCAACAAGGCCATCAAGTCAGGTCTCCATCAGTCCTTGGCCAACGACAGCGTACCCTCACTGTCACTCAGCCACCAAGAGTCCGTAGCGGAGCGACCTGGCGCATCGTTGCTGACAGCGCCCCCGACGATTAGCTCACCTCTCTCACTGACAGATACGAGCACTCAAGTTGCTCACCTACAGCGCCAAATCCTTCTACTGCAGAACGACCTTAACTTTGAAAGGTTCTTGAAGCAGCAACACATGGCTCACATTGGTGACCTGCGAAGGCGACATATGGAAGAGGCGGTGACAGAGGCAGAAACGCAGAATCTTCTCATCACGAACCGCAACCTGAAGCATCGGTTTGAGGAAGCTAAGAAGGCCGAGATGCAGGTCCGAAGAGACTCGGAGAAGAGTCGAGCCCTCGCGAAGAAGTGGGAAGCTGATCTTTCTACCAAGCTAAAGAAGCTACGTGACGAATCGAAGCGGCTCAAGGCGGATTTTGAAACGCTTCAGAAGGAGCTGGATGGCTCCAAGGCGGAGCGCGACAAGCTGCGTGTTCTCCTTTGCGAGGCTGAAGTCAAGGAGCTCAACTCGAAACAAAACATGCAGTCCGTTGAGATCCACAGCGCTGAGATTGATCGACTCAAGAGCGAGGTGGAGAGACTAACAGTGGTGGAAAGGAACCACCAGGCCAAGGAACTGGAGCGACAGAGGGCTATTAACGCTGCTATGGAGGCCGAGAGCAAGGTCGAGGCATTGACACTGCAGCTCGCCAGCCGTGAGGGCGAGGTGGAACGCAGTAGGAAGTTGTTCCAATCTCAGGTAGCAACACTCCAGGCCAGACTGTCAGAAGCGCAAGAGGGGCGAAGCCGAACTCCTCCTGTAGGGAAAGAAGCCATCGAAGCCCTGCTCGCAGCGAGCCGGGAAAAGCAAGCCGAGCTGCAAAAGCAGTACAACCTTTTGATGCGCAAGTACACGGCTCTTCAGTCATCTCTGCTGGATATGCAGACAGGGGCGACACCAGGGCAGCTCAGAATTGAGACGTCAAACGCATCAGAAGGAGACGCCGAAAGCTTGTCCATGTCGACAAGTCCAGTCATGATGAAGACGCGGCCACATCGTGTACTATCGAGCCCGGACGTGGCGGAGGGCACAGCATACAACGTGACACCGCCCCTGGACCAGAAACCAGGGACGCCGTTGTCACCCAAGTCAAGTGGTTGGGCTCATCCACCGGGGTCGCCGCTAGGGACGGACGGATCTGCTTCGGGGTCGCTCTCAATGAGTCCGGACCAGCGGTTTGGCCGCGAGCCAGGACGGCTGATGGCCAGGAGCCATTCAGATTTGTTTGCGAGTGCATCGCACAACAGGCTTCGCAGAGACTCGAAGGATAAGGGACGGGATGAGAGTGTTGCAAAAAAGGACAAGAAGCCGTCGGGTTTTAGAGGGATCCGAGGCTTTGTTTATGAATCTTGAACATGACGACTATATTTAGCGACGACAGATAAACCGGGCCAACCAGGAGTTGGCGTTTCTGCATGACTATCTCTATGATTTATTCGGCCTTTGGAGGCATTGGATCGCAGTGGTCAAGTTACTCCTACGTGTTGGTGTTTTGCTCTCATCCATTGATTCACCAAACGACCATGGGAGATTTTTCTTGGCTGGGATTTGAGTATATTAGACAACCGAGTGTAATATTTGATGTAAAAGCCCCGGCTTTCCTTCGATCGTCTTCTTCTATCCATGGGATCATTTTGCAGTGAACCTTTGAAGGTATATTAGTGAGTATTTACTAAGGCTGGCTAAGCCTCCCTCTGTCGTGGTTTTGATGCCAAAGCTGTATACCTGGGTGCCTAACATGTGCTTGTTCACCCATTGTTTCACACGACAACCTCCGTGCTACATTCTTTGCTGGTGTTTGAGCATAAGGATTAGAACCCTGAGTAGGATATGCTATGTAAAAACTCTGTTTTGTGTCAGATCGTTTTTCTTCTATTCCTGGAATTGTTCCGCCATAAACTTATAAAGACATTCCAGTGATTTTGTTAAGCCTCTGTCTGTCTTGGTGTTGATGCGAAAGCTGTATACCCTAGAGCATGATGTCTTGGACATGGATATCCAGAACAAAAGGAACTCAAGGGGCATATCCTCTGGTTGGATTATCTTGAAGGGCTTATCATGGGTGCTGAATACCGTGGGGATCACAGCAAGCCGTAGGGTAGGTAGTTGAAACACACAACCAACTACACCAACGTTATCAGCAACCAGATTGTGGAGACTACGAAAGACGTGATTCATCACCCATGGCACGATCTAGCATTGTCTTTGTCCGTCATAAACTGGATCAATGACATGAACAATGAGACGACCTGAGAGGAGTGTCGGGCTGCTGAGCAGTTTGACCTGCGTTACGGAAGTTGTTCTTCAACAATTGGACGGCTTCCGTAGCTCAGTTGGTTAGAGCGTCGTACTAATACTTCAGTTTACACTGTAATATCGGTGATGCGAAGGTCTCAGGTTCAAGCCCTGGCGGGAGCAACTCCCAAATGCCCTCCAATTGTTATTTTTTTGCCATTTCTCCCAATATCTCATCATACCCGTTGTCGTGATGTGTGGTTGTGGTGTTGTTAGTATGAAGTCTGGGGAAGCTCAGAGCCTTAGGTAAACAGGGCTGAGGAAAGTGTGGGGAGCGGTTTTTTTTCTTCTTGCGGGATGAAGCTTATTGGGGGAAGGGAGTTGGCCGACTGGCTCCTTCCTTTCTTTCTCGTTTTTTTTTGCCCGACGCATGGGCGTTAATCTCCGGAGCACTCGAACCAATGTGATGGACATATCCGCTTATGTTGTTTTAGGCAAGAGAAAAAGATAGAGAGAGAGAGAGGTGCTGTTATTAATATGATCGCGATCTTGGACCAGCTGACGCCCTGGCTATGCGTCATGTTGTCTTGGGCGTGACGGGCTGAGAACATGTCACGCCCCGTCCATATTTCCCCACTGACTGGTTCAGAAAGGGATGGAGGATAAGAAAAAGTTCCAACAAAACAATGGGCGCTTGCTCTCGTGCGGTTTCTTTCTCACGCCCCTGTGGATCACACGGGCTTAAAGATTGGGCGGAGTTGCGGGGGAAAAGGCGGTTTACTCCGAGGAATGGTCTTCCCAGGTGCTCTGTGCGACACATATTTTCCATCGTGGAACAGAAGAGATAGCGATGTTTGAGTTGCTTGGCGGACAGATGTCATTGAGCATGAGCCCGACTGCAGGATGCATGTTGTGCGCACGTACATCTATCCATGCAAGGCCGATCTGGTGGTTCTCGTAGTTTTTTAAAGCCTACATGGGGTGGATTTTGCCCATGATGGACGACAGTGCCATTTCACGACTGATGTTGTGTACGTGTGTGTGTGCCTCCTGTCAATGAAGAAGATGGCGGTGAAGGAAAATAAGCTAGTTAACAATTGTTTTAACTACAAACTCGTTCGTTGTTGAGTACTGTATCTCATTTCAAGGTGTGTGGAGGAATCGAGAGAGTCGATTGGCGATTAATGACGTAGTTAAGAACCACCACGTGAAGCTTCCCCCCCCGTTCAGCTTTGTTACGCTAGCGAATGTCGTCAGCGGGGGGGACCACTCGGGCTGTTAAAGCGCCTGAAGCGACAGGGGGAGAGAGAGAGTGGAAAGCATGAGGATATCATGAGAGAGGTACGATGAAGATAAACTTGGGCGGAGTATAATTGAGTATCAATTGTTGAGACATTTTTTAATCAACTGAATCCTTTCTGCCTAATCCTGAGACTTTTTTTGCTTTATCCGGATGTCGCCGCCGCCGTGGCCGTTGTTGATGGTGTCGGCGAGGTATTTGCTTTTTTCCCGATTTTGTGTTTTTCTTCAACACCATGAGAAGGCCCGTGATTCTCCCCTCTTTTCATTACCTCTCTCCTCGAGGGAATAAAGGATTTAATAGCCTCGTTGATTAGCCTTGTGCTCTGTGTGTTGCACGCTTTGATTATTAACTAAACAGTCAGAAGCAGGCACACACATACACACACACACACACACACCACGAGGACAAGGACCGAAATTTGTTGTTTGTTGCGGCCCTCTTTTTCCTTTTTGTCCCATCCCATAATCTTTTTTTCCCTCTCTTTCCACACACACCACCCCCCCTCACCCCGAAATCTCACCCTCCTTTTTTTTACTCTCCCTCTCTTTTTTTTTTTGCTTCTTTCTCCCCTCCCTCTTCTTTTTTTTTCGTGTGACTCAGGTTGTGTGTTTATTTCTTTCCTCTTTAATTCATTTTCCTTTTTTCCCCCAAATAAATCAGGAGGGAATATCCTCCTCCTCCTTCTCTTCACACTGGGCGCCCCATCATGTCGTCGCTCGAGGCCAAGATCGTCGTCCTCGGCGCCCAGGGCGTCGGCAAGACGTCCCTCGTCATGAGGTACTGCAAGGGCGCTTTTGACCCGGCAAAGATAACTTCTACTGTCGGCGCGAGCTTTCTTGCGAAGCGCGTCGTTGACTCTGACTCGGATACTGTCGTGCGCCTGCAGATCTGGGACACAGGTTTGTTGTTATTTCCTTTTTAGCCTTTTCTATGAGGGTAAATGTTTAACTGACAGAAAATAAGCCGGCCAGGAACGCTTCCGATCCATCTCCCGCCTCTACTACCGTGGCGCCAACGCCTGCATCCTCTGCTACAGCATCACAGACGCCCACTCTTTCGCAGAGATGGGCGTCTGGCTGAACGAGCTCCGCCGCAACCTCCCCAACGACGTCGTCCTTCACGTAGTCGGCACGAAAGCCGACATCGTCGCCCGCGACCCCTCGCTCCGTCAGGTCCCCTTCGAGCGCTGCATCGCCTACGTCGCCGAGAACCTCGCCCCGGGCATGGGCAGCACTCCGCCTCCGACAGCGACACCCTACCGCGACCCTACGCCCATGTCGGGAGCCCACGCCATGTCCCCTCCGACCATCGAGCCCCGCAGTCCTAGTTCGAAGCGTAGCTCGGGTTTCTGGGCGCAGGAAGTAGGCTGGGACGCATGTCACGAGATCAGCGCTGAGACGGGTGAGGGTGTTGAGGAGGTGTTTCGCGTCGTCACCCGCAAGCTCGTCGAGCAGAACCGCAAGATGCAGCAGGCCCTCCTAACTGCCACTGCCATCCCCGGCACACCGGGCTACGAGACGGGCATGGACGGGGGATATTTCGAGGGCGCAAACCCTCGATCCAGCTTCCGCGTCGGCCGTGATCGTCGTAGCTGGCTCTTCTCCCCGGGTTTCTCCCCCGCCGTAACCGTCGAGCAAGCCGGAACCCAGGAACAGACCCTTCCGGATGGCTGGAATCACAAGGAGCGCAAAAAGTGCTGCTAAAGGACCCTGCGCCAGACTAACTACGTAGGAGGGTTGAAACGATGTAACCCCTCTTCGAGGATGGCGGCGTGTCTACGAACGAAAGGAACAAAAAAACAACAACCACAACTACGAGATGAGCGAAAGAGTTCAGGATGGATGGATCAAGCGAGCGCATACTGTGTGATACCCGGTGATTCTGGTTCTGATTTTTTTTTTGGGGGGGGGGGGGAAAGGGAATGGATGGTTTTGCGGGTTCAAAGCATTGGGGTGTTTTTTTCTCTCTTGTTACCGGTCTTTGCTCCTTTTTGTTTACCCCCATGATATAGCTGCTTCTTTCTTCTTTGTTGTCATGACGCATCGGGCGTTTCATCTTTTTTTTGCTTTTTCACTTCCTTCTTTCGCTAGGAGTTGGGAGGATTATTCGGTCATGAGGCTGGGCGGGCGCGGTCAAGCTTGCATCACGACATTTTTCTTCAGGGGATATAATAGGGGGGGTGTTTTTTGCGTGTGTCTTGGGCCACGGTTGTGTTATGGCCTTTTTTCTCTCACGAGACGTTTCTTTTTCTTAGTTCTCGGGTCTCTTACCCAAATTTCTCTCTCATCATCTATCTTCTTCTCTCTTGGGTTCCATTGTCTTTGTTACATGTAGCATATGGGTCGCCGCCAGAGTCTCGGTCTAACCCCCAGAAACCACCACTTCCATTGTGTCAATACATAAATAGACTAAATTCACTTTGATCCAGATGCGGCCGCCTTCTTTGACTGGACCTCGTCGTCGACCGTCGGCGGCGCGGGGGATATCAACACCTTCGACTCGGTACTCGAGACCTGGGTAGGCGTCGCTGACGACAAGAACATCTAGCTTGCGGGCTTGCCCAGCCTCGGCCGGAGGGAGCTTGATGCTTGTCCTGGCCGTGGGCTTGCCTCCACTCTGAAGCTTGCGGTTGGGGTTGGTAGTCCAGCCGACTCGCTTCACGGCCATGACCTCGTCACGGGCTACATCAGCAACAATGACGAACCAACTCTCCGTCTGCGGCTTGGGGAACTTGGGTGCGTAGATGCGAGCCTCACGCTCCACGAGCGGGTTAAGTCGCTTCAGACCGATCGTCACCGAGAGTGCAGTAGCCTCGTCGATGGAGACGGATACGTTGGGGAGGATTGACACAGCGCGTGCGAAGCGGTTGTGCTGACTGGTCGGAACAGAGAGCTTCTTAGCTAACTGAATCGCCTGCGGACGGGTGAGAGCGCTGATCTTGGAGAGAGGCGTATCGTTCTTGACATCAATGTCTACCGAGGGGAGGATCGAGACAGGGGGATCAGTGGGCCAGCGAGCCGACTTGACAGACTGGAGAAGAGCCATCATCTGCAGGCAACTGGACAGATACCCGAGCTCGGTGAGGACATCGATGGACGCCTGCACGATACGGATGGCCTGGTCGAGGACACTGGTCTGATCACCCACGTAATCAGTGATGGGCAGTTCAATCTGTGACATGTGTGCCTGGAGAAGCAGGAAGGCCTTCACATGGGGATCCCACATGGGAAGTCCAAAAGCATGGCCAGGGAAGGGGAGATTGTCTGAGAGTGTGCTGTTGACGAGGTCCTCATTGTGACGAACGGGGAGCTCATCGTACTCGGTTGCGCGGGACATCCAAGAGAGCACGTCAAGGAACGAGGCCTGCGCCTTGGCGTGTCGGACGAGGTGGCGGATGGTCTTGTGGGAGAGGTAGTAGTAACTCATGATCTTACCCAGCGGCGTGGGATCGACGTCGCCGTTGGGGAACACCTCGACACACTTGGAGTCTGCCAGCTCGTTGAGTGACTTGTTGACCATTTCGATCATGTAGTCGTTGGCGAGCTGCTGCGCGGCGATGCTGTTGTGCTCCTCAGCCGAGATTTCAAGACCATAGTACGATGGGTTCTTGTGCAGTCTTCTGAAGAAAAAGGTCCAGGTAAGGTAATCAAGGGCGTCCTGCTTGGTGATGATGGTCTCAGCAGACACCTCGGCGCAAAGATGGTTATCCAAGACAGTATGTAGTGAAGACTCGACAGGGAAACCCGTGTGGAGGAAGTGCTTATAAAAGTCCTTCTTGGCGTCCTGCGTAAAGATGCGAGCAACTCCCGAGTTGTCGAACTGGGGACGACCAGCTCGTCCCAGCATCTGCAGTACATCCGTCAGGTCCATATCCTTGTAGGCCTCAATCTTGGCGTCGAAGAACTGCGTGCCCTTGACGACGACGAGATGGGCGGGCAAGTTGACACCCCAGGCGAGTGTGCTGGTAGCGACGAGGATCTGGATCTTGTTGTTGAGGAACAGTTCCTCAGCCAGTTGACGATCTGACTCGACGAGACCGGCATGATGCAGCCCGATGCCAAAGTTAATGGCCTCCTTGAGCGCATCATCCTTGACTCGAGAGAGGTTCAGCTGCAGATCGTCCTCATCCATGTGAAGGAATCGACGGGGGTTATCCTCCATTCCACAAAAGTTGATGAGATCCTTGGCAGTAAGACGGGTCTGTCGTCGCGAGGGTACAAAGACAATGACAGGCTTGTCAGGACTGTGGTTCTTGACAGCCAAGAATGTTGGGCGGTTCATGGACTGCATCAATGGACAGAAGCCCCTGACTTCTGGGAACCCATCGATGTACAGCTCCAGGGGAACTGGGCGAACCGAGTGCTTAAAGTTGAAGAGGCCCTCCTTGACACCAAGCCAGTTTCCAAGATCCGTTGCGTTGGCGCAGGCAGTCGACATGCCCAGCAGACGGACGGCGTTCTTGGTTGAGGAAGCGATGTAGTTCATTCGCGAGACGATGATCTCAAGAATAGGACCTCGATCGCCTGCCAAGAGATGAATCTCATCAATGATGACCAGACTGACCCGTCGCACATATCCTCTCGTCTGCCACGAACGCGAGATACCATCCCACTTCTCAGGAGTGGTAATAATGACATCGGCGTCCTGAATCGTTCGAGTATCGGGTGTGTTGTCACCAGTCAACTCGACTAACTTCAACCCCAAAGGCCGTGCCAGACGAGCTCCCCAGTCCTTAACACGCTCGCGGACAAGTGCCTTCATCGGGGCGATATAGACAACCTTGGACTTGGGTCTCTCCCGGAATGCCCACCACATGGCCAATTCAGCAGCCACAGTCTTTCCACTTCCGGTAGGTGATCCGAGGAGCACGTTGGCTGGAGTATGATAGAGCGTGTGGAAGATTTGAGTCTGCATGGGGTTGAAGAATTGGAACCTCTGGGCATAGATTTCCTCCAGCGCTGGGTTCTTGAGAGCCGAGATTGGCAGCGGCTGCAGATTCAAGAGTTCTGTATAGACACTCTCAGTGTCTGGTCGAATGAGATGTTGAAAAGAGACTGGCGTCACTGTTTCCGCACCAAGCCATCTGTCAGACACAGCTCGGACGTAGATCTGTTTTGGCAAGGGGTCAGAGAGAGGAATGGTAAAGTTCAGCTCGTGGTCATCATGGAGCTTTCTCCTGTTAAGAATGAAGAACTCATGATGATAGATCTCTGACGTCTCCGAGTTCTCAACCCAGACGTAGAAGGACTCAGAGGTGCCATGGATCTGATCATGCCACTTGAAGTCAGGGATCACGTAAAGCTTGATGCGTAGGACGTCTCGATTGAGGGGCGCAATCTCGGCCTCGACGTGAACCGTGGGGAAGTTGTTGAGAATCCTGGCAATGTTCTTGCCGGCGCCTTGGTTGTGAATCAAGCCGCCAATCTCGGCCGGCTCCATGTCCTTCATGGCTTCGATCGTCAGGCTCTCCTTGGCGTCAAGCTGGTTAAGAACAGACTTTGCCAAGTCGAACTGATGAAGAGGGTGCTGAAACGGCCAGATACGCTTCTCGATCGACTTTGCCAGAGTGAGAAGCACCAAGCATTGGTGACCCCATCGACGGTTGAGGGCGAGCATGAACAGTGCTCTGCAGATTCTTCCTGATTGCTGAGCAACGTAGTTCATGTCATTTGACAGGGCAAAATCCTCGGGTTGAGTTCGAGAGATGTAAGATTGGAGAAGAATGTTAGTCTTCGCCTGAGGAGTGTCGATGCCTCCATCCACATCGCAAGGGATGATTTCCCGTCGCAAGTGACTCAGCTCCTTCTCTTCGCTGTCTCTCGACTGGATATTGTCAAACTCTCCACTCATACTGATCATCTTCAGGATATCTGCCTCTGTAGCCTGGGGCTGCATCATGGCGTTGAACACCTGAATACTGGTGTGGAGGATGTAGTACTGGCTCGCAATTCGACCAATGTCCTTGCTGCGCAGTTCGTCCGTTCTCTCGTTGTAGATGATCATCTGACACTGCTGCAGTGTCTTGGCGGCCTGGATAGCAAGTTGGCGACGTCTTTGGACCAGATTAGGGTCATCTCGAATCTCCGACCACTCGATACCATAGGTCATTGGGCTCCTCTGCATGCGAACAAACAGATACGAGTATCCAATCCACTGGACTGCATCCGGAATGGAAGTCACAGTTCCCAGCGCAATCTCGGCGTTCAAGTTGTCCACCAGCTTGGTAGAGAACTTGGATTCAATAGGCTGCTGCTCCGTTACGGCAGTCAAGTAGTGCGTGAGCTTATCGTGAGTGGTGCAAATCATGCCGATACCAGTATCTTCGAACTGAGGACGACCAGCACGACCAAAGATCTGCAACACGTCGAGAATGCCGAGGTCGACAAACTTACCATCTTGGGCACTGTAAACTTGAGTTCCCTTGATAACGACTGCTGCGGCGGGCAAGTTGACACCCCAGGCGAGGGTGGCTGTACAGCACAGAACCTTCAAGACACCCTCTCCAAATAGTCTCTCCATCAGGTTTCTGTCAGATCTTGCCATGCCGGCGTGGTGAACGCCAATGCCCATTGACAACAGCTCACGGATCTCCTTGGACTTGGACTGCTTGATATCTCGTGCGGCTTGGTCGTAACCAGGATGGTAAGAGGGATCAAACAGGTCAGCACACATCGCTTCCATAGCCTTTTGGTTCAGCATGCGAGCCGTGAGCATAGTATCTCGTCGTGAGTGAACAAACACCATGACCTGATGATCACGCTCAAGCATCTCCTTGACCTTGTCAAAAGCGACTTGGTCAAGGTTGTCTTTGGACTGCTTGGATCCAGCCTTGCCCTTGACACCAATGAAATGCTGCTCAAGTGGCACAGGTCGGAAAGACGAATCAAAGTAAAATAGACCGGCATACTTGTTGACCTTGAGAAAATCGGCCACATCGACATAGTTGGGTAGAGTGGCACTGAGACCGATGATTCGAATGAGCGATTGGGTGCTCTCAACCTGTCTTTCCGTTCGTGCTACAAGCGATTCGAGGACAGCACCTCTCTCGTCGTGGAGCATATGAACCTCATCGATGATGAGGAGGCGGACCTTCTGGACTAGCTCCGTATCACCAGTCCCCTTTCGTGTAACGACATCCCACTTCTCAGGGGTTGTGACGATGATCTGAGTCTGGATAATCTCAGCCTTTGTCAGTTGCATATCACCAGTGTACTCTCGACACTTGATGCCAAGCCAAGCCAGACGCTTGCCCAGTTTCTCTGTGACCTCAGCAGCAAGAGCCTTCATGGGAGCAACGTAGACGATTTTGAAGTCTTCGGCATTGACGAAGAACTCGGTGGCTGCTGGATCCTCAAATGGGTTGGGCTCAACGTTTTGAGCAATTGTTTGGAGAATGGTGAGCATGGCAGCATCAGTTTTACCCTGGGAAATTCAGCATTGAAACTCACAACATCGGATGAAAGACTTACAGCACCGGTAGGGGCACAGATCAACATGTTCTCGCTAGTCTTGTGCGCGACAGGATAGACAAGACTCTGCATGCGGTTGAGTGTCTTGTAACCCTTAAAAGTGTTTCGACACAACCCATTGAGCTCCTTGATGGGGATGAGTCTCTGGCCTGGGCCAAGGACGCCCTTTCGACCAGCTGGGATGGAGTACTCCTCATACTTGTCAAACTGCTTCCGCTCACTACCCACCGGCAGACCATACTTCTTTCCGGCATAGCTGAGGGTGTTGCCGGCGCTGTATGACTTGTAGACGTGAGGATAGTGAGGCTCTTTGGAGTGGGCTGGCGCAAGGGTCGCAGTCTTGTGCGCTAGATCTTGACGACGGAGAGCATCCTCCCTCTGAGACTTGTTCAAAAGTCGGGGTCCAGTCGAGGCTTGCTGACTCTGGCTGTTGACGGCAGAAACGATTTCGTCTCTGTGACCTAGGACCTCGATGATAAAGTCAAGATCGTCGAATCCGACAAGGTCGGTAAGTTGAATTTGAAGCTCATCGTCAGAGCGACTGGACGAGAGAACACTCATAATCTGACTCTCAAACACATCGGCAGAGAGACCGTTCTTGACCGCAATACCGGAACACTTTACGGCGAACCATTCGGCACTGTAATCAGCTATAGCTGAACCATCAATGGCGGCCTCTCCATCGGCAAAGTCGCTGCTGAAAGCATCCTGGTCATCGTCCGAGATAAAGTCCCATACGTCCTGCCCGCTATTTCCAGAAGAGTAGCCACCAAACTCATCTTCGTCGACGTCTCCATCGATGGGGCCGTTTTCTTTGGGGATCTTGAGGTTGGCGATGGCCTCTTGCATAGCTGCAAACTGTTCCCTCCACTGTGCCTCGGCGGCACTGAGTTCCGAAGACGCCATGATAGAGTGTGTGAATGACAAAGATAGCTCTCAGATAGGGTTCCTCGTGATCGAAAAAAGGACTTGTATTTTGCGTAATGTGTGAAAGAATTCAATATCCTGCTGCCTGAACAAGCAGCAGTCGCGGCCTTTTTGATATCGCTGACCTTGACTGAAGTTGCTTGTCGTGGATTGGTTCACGGCGGTGACCCTCGTAGAGTCATACCGCTCTAAAGACCCCCACCCCTCTATACAAGCCCCCGCCACAGGCGCCACAGAAGGCTCAAACTACCTAAACTTGGCAATCGCAGCGGCCTAGTCAACAACCCCGTCAGCCCGTCGTGGGGAACATGTGACGCCCTGGCCTGGGCCTGGCCTAAAGTCCTACCGACCTCCGTGACGACGGGCGGGCATCCATGGGCGCATCTAGCCTGGCCTCATTCTTCCTTTTTACATATAAACCTTCCCGCCTTCTCCTATCGCCGCCCGCCTGCGCTCCCGACCGTACACTCTCTGTCCTCTATAAACCCAATCGCAAGCCTATTATCGACCCAATTCCGCCCATCATGAAGCTGCACTACATCGGCGTACGCTACAACACCCACCCCCAGTGCCGTGCCCCTCACCGACCGACCGAGTTGGGCTAACACAGCTTGTTGCGACCAGATCCTCCGAAACGAGAGCCAGCCTGCTCACGAGATTGTCGCTGAGAAGGAGCTCAGCAGCTACTCACGATTCACACGCAACAAGTCAGTAGTCTCAAGTCTTGAGACCTCTGTTCCAGGTCCCGACGCATGACGCCCAACTAATCCAATCTCCTCCAGCTATGGCGAGTTCATGACCCTTTTCGCAAAGACCGTCGCCGAGCGCACCCGTCCCGGCCAGCGACAGGATGTCGAGGAGCAAGGTACATAAGCTCCTGCCGCATAAACTGATCAGAAGCTCACGCGCGCGGTCTCACAGACTACACCTTCCACGCCTACGGCCGAACCGAGGGCGTCTGCGGCATCATCATCTCGGATCACCAGTACCCTGCCCTCGTGGCGCACCAGCTCCTCAGCAAGGTCGTCGACGAGTTCCTCTCCAAGAACCCCCGATCCGGCTGGGCCAGCGGCACACCCACCCTCGTCATGCCTGAGCTCAAGGAGTACCTCGAAAAGTACCAGGACCCCCAGCAGGCCGACAGCATCATGAAGATCCAGAAGGAGCTGGACGAGACAAAGATTGTCCTCCACAAGACCATCGAGAGCGTGCTACAGCGAGGCGAGAAGATTGATGACCTGGTGGCCAAGAGTGACGGCCTTAGCGCCCAGAGCAAGATGTTCTACCGTACGTTACCCCCCCTTTTCGGTATCTCGGGCGTCCATGATCCCCGGGTATCAACCTGCGCTGCGACCTGGCTGACTAACATGTCATCCCGACAGAGCAAGCCAAGAAGCAGAACTCGTGCTGTGTTCTGATGTAATGAATCATTTCGTTTTTCCGGCGTTGAACGTGGCTTCTTTTCAGCATACATGGGAATGTCGGTATTTGAGATTGGTTAACTACCTACCTATTCGTGCGGCGCAGATACTTTCCAATCGTTTCGTCCACCATTCGTTCGCGGGGCCATGTCGTTACACAGCAGCTTAACTAGACTTTTTGATATGGGGCAAGGGAGGAAATCATCACACATCCATCAACTACGCGTGGGAGCTCGGCGGGTAGAGTTGCTAATGATGGAAGAATCGTGCCTTGTATTTCTTTTTATATAGTCCCAACAAACGGACACAGAGATGAAGTTGAAAAAGAGACGTTCCGACCAAATGTGATAAAAAAAAACCTGTTCTTGAAAAAAAAAAAAATCCGTTCTTAAGAAACCCCCAATCCCCCTTTGTGACAAAACTCCAGCAAGATGCTTGCTTCCAGGGGGTTCGGTTTTTTCGCTCTCCCTGTCCTGCCAATCCGATGCTTCTCCTGCGCCTTGCTGCAACTCGTAACTCGTGGTATCCCAATCTTGGCCATCAAGGCTGCTGTTTTGCTTGCTCTTTACAAAAAAGACAAAGGGAAAAACGTGTTTTGGAGGGATGGTTGCCCTGAGGTGGATGCAAGAGGTCGACTCATGCCAGTGAGGCCTCTGCGAGTTGGGTTGGTTGCTGCCAGAGCTTTTGAAAAAAAGGGGTATTTGTAAAAAAGGAAGCATGTGGGTGAAAGAAAAAGAAGTACAAGAAGGTCTAAAAATGTCCAACATAAGGAAGAAAGGTAAACGTAATGGTGTCTTGGTGTGAAATATGGAGAGTGCCTTTCAAGGTCCCTCGAGAATCACCCTCTCACTCTTGCGATGCATCTGCCATGTATCTGGTGAGTGGGCTAGCTCCCCCCTAGGATGCACAAGTACCGGAGTAGCTGTCTTGGTCTCGGCGAGGCGCTCGTTCTTCTCGATAGGGATGTAGGCTCCGGCTGGTGCCATGGGGTTACTGTCGCCTCTCCGTCTCACGCTCGGGTTGCTCTTTAGGGGATGGAGCATCTTGCGCTGCTGATGCGATACGCTAATCTGGCGGGCAATGGAAATCTCGACGGCGTTGCGGAGGGCTTCCTCGGGGTCGTTCTCCGGAGGTCTAATGACGGTGATCTTATCCGGTGATGCTAGGGATGACGGAGGAGAGAGCTTTTTGGAGGTTTCGGGGCTGGATGATGTGATGGATGCTGGGGGAGAGACCATGCGCCATGAAGGTTCTGAGGGCGACAGTTGAGGATGTCCCTTTACAAAATGGGCTTCTGCCTCTTCGTCTGTGTGCGCGGGAGAATCGAGGATAAGACTAGATGTATCGGGCGTAAAAGGAGAAGGCGCCTTCGAACGAGCGGTAGGTGAGACGAGGGGCACAGGTGATGTGCCCCGGGTAGGAGTGAGGTTGCGCCTGTTGGGAGAGGAGGCTGCTCTGCGAACGCTGAACTTGGAAACAAGTTTCGGTGCGTTTTGGGACGGCTTTGGGACCTGGACGATTCGGGCCTGTGCGGTTTCTTGTATCTCATCCTGGAAAGACGCTTGCCCAGGCGACATGAGAGCGGGGGATGTGTGGGCTCGATTTCGAGGAGAAGGTGGCGGCTTCGATGTTTCCGCGCCTACTATGGTCGGTGAAGGCTGAGGCGAAGTTGCTCTCCGTTGCCGTGAGTGATCATCCTGTCCCTCGGCAGCCCCATCGCCAATCGTTTGGAGACGGTCCAGTGTGGCATGTCGCCGAGCAAGGAGCGATGAAGCGGACGAGGGCGCGACTTGTGTCTGGAGCACGCCGTTGAACATGACGCTGTATCGCTCCATCTTTATGCTCGGAATCTCGATATCGAGCAGAGAAGCCGTAAGTTGGGGCATGGGAGGTACTGGGGGAGGTGAAGGAGGAGGAGGAGCCGCAGCTGCCGCTTTTTCTGCTCTTCTCCTCGCCGAGTCTCCACGTAAGGCTCTTAATGACATCTTGCGACCTATTCCTCCCGAGCTCGACTCCTTCTTCGAGTCTTTTGAGGGTTTCCTCTCGATGCCTGTTGGCTTGTCTTTTGTGAGTTTGCCTGGTGACAAAGGCTTGAGGTCTGTCGGGGTTTTTAAGTCTACTGGTATCGGCGGTGGTGGTGGCACTTCTGGCTCATTCGGTACGGGTTCTGTCTGAGACCGTATGACGATGGGGGTGTGCTTTGGTGTCTTCCTGTGGTCATGCACCGTGCCTCCAGAGGCAAGTGATGTTGTAGATACATTGGGCGTGTCCGTCATGGATCGCTGAGGTTGTGTTGGGCGCGCAGCTCGTTTCGACTTTGAACGAAATATCCCCCATTTCCGCGTCTTTTTGCTGCGTATCGTCGACAGGTTCAGGCGCGGGCTCTGGTATCTCGGCTGCAGCGGTGTTGGCTCTTTGCGGGTTCCACGCCGCGATTGGCGTGAACTCGCCTACTTGTGTTGGGCTTCCTATTGCCATTCCGATGGCAATAACACCAGTTTCGCTAGAGTCTCCTATGGAATCCGGTGTCGAGGTCCGTACCATAGTCATCCGTGTTAGTGATGAGCTTCGGGGGCTGGTGTCGGGAGACGGTGGTCGGCCATGGATGGGAACATGGAATGCTGTTATGTTGTTGCCCTTGCGGGAACTTTTTGAGGGCGAGGGAGAGGTCGTCTCTTGAAACTCGCTTGTCGAGAGCGTGCCTGTCAAAGAGGTTGTGGGTTTCTGTCCGGTCAGCCGTGAAGCTTCCTCTGCGTCGGTTGGAACCGGCTGCAGCAGATACAGTGGCGGCTCTCGATCGTGTAGTAGGCATGACTGAAGATCGCTTCGCTTGCTCACTCGCGATCGAGGCGGGGAGGGATGATGATGCGGAGTGTCGAGAATAAATTGGGCAGAGGAAGCGGGGGGGTATGGGTATAGTAAAGAGAGTGAGTCCCGTCCGTCCTGTTTTTGACCGCCAATCCCTTGTATCGACAGGGTCTGATACAGCAGATGGTTCACCAAAAGACCAAGTTTCCCAGGGGCCCGGGATCCTCGTCAAGAAGGGACAGTATCGGTGATATACGTAGTAGTAGACAGGTGCCCCCCCGTCTCACAAGGACCACCCCGCCTTTGCCGGGAGCCTATTGTATGAAGCTGTAGATGTGAATCCGGACTAATGCGGTTAAACGACCGGCTAGAAGCAGGGAACTGGGTCCCTGGATGACGATGCGGCGAGCAAGGATTGTTTGTAATAAGCGCAGAGAGCAATTTTGTTGTCGAAAGAGCCCATCCCCGGATTGGCTGCCGAGAGCAAATGAGTCCTATGCGGGCGATGCTTGCTTGGGAAGGATGGATGGATGAAGGATGGAGTGAGTGAGAGAAAGGACGCAACGCAACGCAACGCAACGTCAGCTTATTATCATGCTCGTCAACCGACAAACGAGATATGATGCGCTGTTTTGGGAAGACGGAGGCGACCAAGGGTGGGTTGGGTTAGTCCTCCATTTTGATACTTGAGAACTCTCTCTCTGTGTGTGTGTGTGAACGGGCCAGCAGACGGCAACTCGCCGCATGTTTGAGGTTGATGAGGCGGTTCTTCAGAATTAGATCCAAAAATGCCCTTTAACCGCATGAGGACGAGGACTCTCTCTGGTTACTGGCGCTACTTGCGCTGCCAGCCCACTTTGACAATGTACGTGGTCCGAACCAAGCGCCAAAGATGTCGACGAGGGAGCCCTGTCATTGCGAGGGTGGGACCTGGGGGTAAGGTAGACACGGCCTGGTCTGTCTCGTGTGTCAGAAATCTGGAGGGATGGACAAAAAAGAGTCAAGCCAGTCATGTGTTTTCCAAAGGCAGCGTTACACAGTCACCGTGCCGTGCAGTCAGTGCCTGCGAGTTTCATGGTTTAGCGGCGCTTCTGACTGCCTACATGGTGCGTCGTGATATTATACGTACGCAGGCATCGCCGCATCAGCTGCGTCTAACCGCCAAACGGCCATCCCGAGATGGACCATGGCCTTATTACTGCGTAGCACGTAGCAACAAGGACACATCGTTGTCTAATAAGCCCCCTTCCCCCCCGGAATAACCCCCCAGGCCCCATGTCAACCCTTCGATGTAACGCCGAATCGCATCGACAATCTTTCAGGTGTTGCAGCGCAGCGACTTGTCAAAGCCTGGGCGTGGGCGGCTCGCTCGGTCGGTCTCGACGATCCCTGTCTTTCTGGCTTGGACGTCGGGCGGCACTTGATTTGACCTCACTCACACACCGCAACAGGGCAAATGCTGGCTGGCTGGCATTGGATCACAACTCAAAAAAGGTTCTGGAACCATTCTGGGGCACACACGTCGCAGTGATGAATACATCCATGGCTGCGGCAAAGCTTAGGTCTCATGTTCGGTAGTCAAAAATACCTTCAATCTCTCTCTCTTCTGCGACAACGGGGTAGTTGATTTTAAATTGGAGGAACGCGCTCCAAAAACGTCCATCCATCCCCCCCAAACCCACCCCGTCACAAGCAACAGGAACTAGTCTCAGAAAAAAGCAAACCACCGATCCAAAAACAGCCGCAGAAAACCTGCTCTTCTTCTTTCTGCCGGCCGGCCAGCCGCAGTAGGCAGGGCCAGGCCGCACACACGAGACCCTGTTGTTTCCAACGGTTTGACGGGCGGGACAAAAACAATATGCTACGCTACGCAACGCCCTGTGAGCGGTTCCCGTTCTTCTAGAAGTTCATCAAAGGTGGCGCACAATGGTGAAGCTGCTCCCGCGCGGCTCGCAAAAAAGACCGGCCTCGCCGGCGTCGCCCAGAGCTGCACCCGTCCTTCATCTCACTTACACGGGGGGGGGGCACTCGTCAGGCTAGCGCTTCGAATAGGGCTGACAGTCAAGTTGAAGCTATCCCCCCTCAGACCAGGCCCTCGTGAGTCTCAAGGCCCGAAAAGGGAAGCTCAGGAATAATAGCGCATCCCACGTCCGTCATTGGATCGCTAGGTTCATCATTCGCCTCTCCCTCATCAACCCAAGGACCTCAGGGGCTCTGTCTGCCCTGTTTCATGTTGCCCACCACCAAGTCGACCGGGATTTCTGTTACGCGTCTCAGATTGCCAATTTCCAGGGGTCCTCTCCTCTAAGGCAGGCCTCGCTCACATGGGCCAGAGGTGTTCACCCCGGAGGAGAAGGCCCTGAGGCTCGTGAGCGATCTTCAGCAGAGTCGCATTCAAGGCGTCGGGCCTCGGAACCGCTCGCCGTTGATGCGAAGGCTACCCAAGCCAGGGCAGCAATCTGTTTCACTCCGGCCAATACCCGCACCTGGGCAATACCGGCAATGCTATTGTTCTTAACAGGCGGCCTAAGACGTGAAACATCCAAGGATTCTCGTCGTCTAGGTAAGCGGCTGTTGTGCTTGGTTAGACTTTAAAGACCCGAGCCTGTCGATACTGCAGAGGCCATAGTTGGCATGCATTGCGCAGGTACAGAGAGCACCGGTAAACTCAGGTGTTAATAAAAACGTCGGCCTGTGCTCGTCCACCGGGCATCCGAGGAGAGCCCAGTGCTCGCTCTCTCTTATGATTAAAGTTCGGTAGTATTGCCGAATGGACTCTTCATTTAACAACGACCAGGACACGTCAGACGATGGAGTCTGACTAGGGATCAGGCAACGAGTTGGTTGCCGTTGTCACATTGTGTTTCCAAGTTGCTTTTGTCTCTCAAGATTGTCGCCATTATTGGAAACAAGCCGCCACAATCGTTGTTTCGCCGAACGATGAAACTAAAAGCGCATGGTCAACGTCAATGTTGACAGTCTCGAGAGTGTCACATCATCGTAATGTTCTCGTCAGGTTCGGCCTTATTTCTCTCAGCCTTGTTCTGACTCAAAGCTCAAGATTCAAGACACTGTAGAGAGTCCTTGGCACAACATGATGCTACTGTAGAATTCTAGCCTTAAAACTCCTGGCGGATGTTTCCGTCTGTACCAACGGCCCGTACGAGCTTCCCGTGCCTCTGGCGCCAACACCAAAGCTGCAGCCCCTCCCAGTGACGTCGAACGATGAAATGAGGGTTGTCTACTTGTTGACCATCAATCCGAGCTTCACAGTAAGCTTACTTGATGTGTGCTGCAACGCATGGCCTCGCAAAGCACGTCCAATGTAAAGCATACAAGCATAGAGAAAAAAAAAAGGCTGAGTAAACAATGCGTGCCTGGATCAGACGTCACACAAGACCGGCCTCGACAATGGCAACATGCAAAATGCGTGACATGAAGCAAGGCGCGCTGATCATGCCGGCTGGCATGGGAACCGTTGAGTCGCATCAAGTCGACTGTACATTGACCGACACCGCTCCTACACCGCATGTCCTGGTAGATCTACCCATTGGCGGGGGGGTCATCATCCTCACGGCCCAAAAATACCTTACCTTACAGCAAAAAAAGGACGCCGCCCTTGCTGGGCAGCAGCAGCTCAGTCAGTAACAATTTTTTTGGCGGGGACCCGACGGACGGAGCCTGGAGTGGAGGGGCAAATGGAAAGCTCCAGAGAATCACAACATCCAGTCAAAGTCCAGTCGTCGGAGTGGACGCTCAAAGGGCCCCAACTCGACCTCCCCCGCCAAAACCTCCAAACCTTCAAAACCTCCCTCCGATCTTGGGCCTCTCGTCGTCTTCCTTGTACTTTGCAGCATCCCGCCTATAGCTTCTTCTTCTTTTTGCTCTCTTCAGTCCTCCTTCCATCACCATGTCGTGGCAAGGTCAGTCATCATCATCCTCCATCCCACGCTTCCCCTCCTCCTACCCCTCCCCCTCCATCGTCTGGTTCCCTCATCACCGCCTCTGGATAACCCCACCTTGAACTGCACATTTTGAGGTTTTCAAGAAAGCTGACGTGATGGTTGTCTCGCCGATATAGCATACGTCGACACTAGGTAATTCTACAACCTATTCCTCAGTCATGACCGCGGCCTCCAGCCGTCTTGATCCCGACCGAGTACCGAGCCGATGCTGACCTCTATCAACACAACAGCCTCGTCGCCACCGGTCACATCGACAAGGGCGCCATCATCAGCGCTGCTGGCGACAGCGCCTGGGCCTCTTCCTCCGACTTTCAGGTACAAAACCTCATCCTACAGCTGGGCGGTCCTCTGATCCTCTGTACGGCATCTTTGTCCGAGCCCATACTGACTCTTCCCACCTGTAGCTCAAGCCCGAGGAGATGAAGGCCATCTCCTCCATTGTCAGCGAGGACAAGGCCGCCATCGACAAGGCCTTTGGTGAGGGTCTGTACATCGGCGGCGAGCGATACGTCTTGACCCGAGTCGAGGGCCGAAGTCTCTACGCCCGACAGGTATGGATACCGAGCCCCACGAGAGCTCTCTCCATAGCCATCCCTCCTCACCGCATATGCTAACATCTGACTCAAACAGGGCCGCCTCGGCGTCGCAGTTGCCAAGACCACCCAGGCCATCGTCGTCGGCCACCACGGCGAGGCCCAGGTTGCTGGCAACGCCACCAGCACCGTCGAGGCCCTTGCCGACTACCTCATCGGTCAGGGATACTAGATATTCACGAGAACGGGATGGGATTCCCTTAGGGAGCGCCAAGAACGGTGTCTACCCGCGGCCCGGATAGGCATCGCAGCTGTGACGAGCTGGTGTTGAGAGGAGGGCTTTTGTTTTAAAGCACTGGGCGGTGAGCCCAAGCGTCGACCGGCGTGGAGGACATTTTCTTTGTTTGGCCCAGAATCGTCCAAACGAGTTTGTTTTTACAAATTCTGCATATAGGCAATCCAAGTGCCCTCCAAATCTTCCCATACAAGTCTTGTTCAGCACGGTGAACTGAAATGTCCAACTAACTGTATTCGCTGTTACGCCAAACTGCTGCGCCGGTTCAAGCAGACAAGGTAATATACAGTGCTTTTGTTCCTTCCAATGTACTCGTGACATGTTCCTTTCATAAACGCCGATGCCGGGATTCCAAGCCAATATGCTCCTCCCTAAACTCCGCCTCTGGCACTCTACCAAATCAATGCGACTCCTTACAAGCTCCTGGGCCTCTTGAACATGAACTCGTCTCGTCACAAGCCTTTGTTCTCTGAGAGAACCGACTCAAACCACCTAGACAGGAAGTTCGGCGTTGCGTCGACCAAGACCAATCCTGTCGACGAGCATTCCGATATAGGGCCCTACGACGGGTAGGCCACGGGCGAAGCTCGCAATCGTACCGAGGAAGTCTCCAAACAAGATGACTATGCCATACGCCTCGACGAGGAAGCCGATAAAGGTCCATCTCATGAGAATGAGGATCAAGCCGAGGAAGAAGGCGGCAGTACCCTTAGCCTTTTGCTTACGAGCAAAGAAGAGGAGTGTCTTTTGAGGTCCGATGATGATTGTCAAGCCGATGAGGAAAAGGATCTATTCGTGAAGAGGACATGTTAGCTTCGGGATCTCGCATCGCTCGTGGGTTCGTGGGGATCGAGGAAAGGAAGGGAGTCGTACATTTCCCATGGCAAGCCTGTAAGCAATCAGCATCGTCAGCAACATGGCAACGGGAAGTAGGAAAGACTAGACGAGACTCACATGGCTCTATCAAAGAATAGCATCACACCTCCGATGAGGAAGAAGCCTCCTGCACGACATATCGTCAGCCATCATGGCTCGCTATGCGCCGAAGCTCTGCGCGAGCGCATACCTACCGCCAGAGCAGAAGACAACTCCAATTTCTAGTGACAACAGTTAGCATTGCTAGTTCTCCTCGACTTTGTCTATGCGCGGCGATCCAATGCAACTCGGGTACCGATTAGGAAGATGGTCGCGAGGGCGCGCGCAGGTACAGGCAGGCACAGACGTACTTTGGCTGTCAGACATCCACATCGACATGTTGGGCGGTTTGGTATGGTATATAGCTTTGCTGGTCAAAATATGGATGGAGGCAAAGACTGGGGGATAACGACGATCAGGAATAACTGCGCGAGACTGGACTTGTTGCAAGGAGAGGAATTGGTTGCAGTGCGAAGCTAGATGCAAGATTACACCAAGGCAAGGTCGATGTTTCGTTTTTGCTACACGTGGTTCCTGCCTTTATCAGCTCTCCCTCAAGGACACGCAGCAGCCACCCACTAGAGGTCCCCTTCCCTTAACTCCCAGGGGCGCATAAAGCCTTCTGAACGTTTGGGGCTCAAATGCTGATGGACAGGGCCCTGCCCAAGTGGGCTAGGGGAGATGTGGCCCCCTGGAACGGGAGGGTGGCGATTGGCTGCTGTGGCCGATATGGGTGGGTGCGGGCTTCAGTTGAAATTTCGCTGAGAGTTTTACGAGGCTTTGCTTCTTCACCTTGCATTCTCACATTCTCGAAATGATCATGGCTCACACGACCACCTCGTTTGATCCTGCGGCGATTCCGATACGATTGTCTGCATAGGGATCACTTCACGGTAAGGACTACAGCAAGAATGGAGATTCTTGAAGCAAGACCCAACACATTTTCTATTATCTCTGAACTGCTTCACCCTCGGATGGAATCATCAATCAATATGACAGATGGAGTTGCCCTTGCATCCCTCCTTTCTGTACAACCTGCCGCGACGGCCAGCAGCGTTCTTCGCTCTGGCAACTGAGACACGTCTCTTCCCCATACGTTCTCGGTAGTCTGTCGACCTAGGCGGAGAGCAACCGCGATCACGATTAAGCCGGAGCGTCAATTGCCATCCCTTGGCTGAGAGGCCTTGGGTGCATAGTTGAGGCTTGACTTTGTTGGTCCGACACTCCTATGTCTCTCGCTGTTCTTTACGTAGTGTGCATGTGCCTCGTAGTTCCTCGCAGGGCTCGACTATCCATCCGCCTTCTCTTCGATTATGTAGAAATCATCGCTTTAATTAGGTGTATAATGTCAAAAGTCCATGCTCATTTCAGAACCGTGTGAGCACCACGGGCCTCGAGGAATTGTTCTGCAGCACCCTGAGGTAGGGTCCTGATGAGACCAAAGATCTCCTTGTTGTGATACCTCAGTCGCGTCTTGGGGTCCAGGTAGGGTGCTGGCAAACCCGTCACATCACAATAGTGCTTGTTGTGCGCCAGAGATGGCGCTGACTCGATGTTTGTGTACGTAGCAGTGGGAGCCGAGACAGGGCCACCCGTAGGCTTGAGGCTCTTCTCGAGGACAAGCTTCGAAAGGCTGCGCGACGCCTGGGCGAGGTTCGGGGGCTCTTTGCCGTTCTCGGTCGCAGGTGTTGAGGTGCCGCTGGTTGAGAGGCCATCGTCGGCCGGGGTCGCGATGCCGCTAACATCCATGGGCGTTCCCATGGCTGAAGCTTCCCGTCGAGAGGCATCGCCGACGATGGCCTTGAGATTCTTGTTTCGACGCTGGTTCGGCTTCCAGGTTGAGCTGCGAAACTTCTTGTGGATGGAATGGATGTCAAGCTTCTCGATGAGCTGTTGATGAGCGATCTGCGCCTCGGTAGGGGCGGCCATTTTCGCTTGTTCCCGGCGGATGGTATTCAATGAGATCGCGATAGAACTTGATTGAAAGTTGGAATGTTGTTGAGCATTGAATGGCAAAGATATTATGAGTCGGCGTTGAACAGCGCCAGGTGTGATAGCTCACGAGCTGGTCGGACCTTCAGGTTCTGCCGCGCTTCACCGCGTTCCTGAAATCGGCTGGGGTGTTGATGGGGAAGTTGCGCTAAGCCGATGCCCAAGGAGGGTGAAGTAAACAAGAGCCCCACGGCATCACACTTGGTCAAGACATCAACACTGATAGACTACCTGACACAATTTGCAAAAATGGTAAGGCTTTACATTGGCCGTTATGAATCGCATATATAATTTTGATTTTGGACTTACGAGTAATCATAGGAGAGCCCACACGAGCACCAGCAGAACCTCCTCTTGTCCCGCATCATCACCAATGTGGTAGGCAGTGACAGATTCCGGTCTTAGAATACGAGGAAGCTAACGGCTTGCAGGAGAAACTTAATGAAGCTGTTGTTGTTATGAACAAGAGCCTTCAGGTAGAAACAAGAACACCCTTAACCACAACCTGGCGAGCTGACGAATGCCTAGGACATTAACATACAAAACATGAACGTGGAGCTGGTAGCTCAAATGTTCAAGAACTACCAGTCTAATGTTCTGTTTCATCTTGAGGGTAAGGATCCCCGTATTTCATTATCTGAAGCCTAATTCTCACTATTTCATAGCTACGGATAACTTGAAGCCTCCGAACTGAGACTGAAGTGAGGGTTGTCAACCATACAGCGGTTGGCGTTTACCATGGATGCTGTTTTGAACGAATAAACGAAGTCATGATAAGGCAATGGGTCTGAGAGTCTGTCCGCACAAGCAGATGGTCACTGTTGTCCACGGAAGGGCATATCCGCCCCGGTGATGACAGGCGAGATACCAGAGGTTACCGACTGAAATCCGGTGATACTTGGAGACGGGACGCTGTGCCGATCAACTGGTGCAACTGCATGAATAACAGAAGGATGGTTAGATGTTAATACAAACTCCGTCAAATATCTTATTTTTTGTTGATATGGGATCCAAATAATGGGATCAACAACACCACGTATCTTAAACTGGCCTTTAACACTCTCGTTGATGTCGCTACATGCCCTGAACCGTGGCGTTGATCGCGTTGAGTCAGTGGATCCCCGAGTTGCGAGGCTACAAGGCTGATGCACCCTTCTTTCCCTTACCTTGCTTCTCTGGCGACCGACCAAGCTCCAACATCTCGCAAGCTTACACCAATTAGCCCCCAAATTTAATCCGTCTCGAATATCCCCATTTCTTTTCTCTCCCCATCATGATTTCCAGCCCCCTCTTGTAATCTATCTTGTAGACTTCCACAACCATGGCGCCCTCTGCCATCGACGAACCTGCCATCAAGGCGCCCGAGCCGAAAACGTACCCTCCCGCCAAGATCTTCCCCGTCAAGGAGACGCGATTCGAGAACTACATTGAACCTCAGAGCGATGGACGAAGGCGCGCGCTGAAAGATCCCGGCAGTGCCGCCATCGTGATCGATAATGGTGAGCCTCCTGCGCGAGGGCGTGCGACAAGCCAGGAGCTAACACGGGGTGTTCAGGATCTTCCGCCGTGCGCGCCGGCTGGTCCTTCGATTCGAAGCCGAGATTCAGCATCCCTCCCATCATGGCCAAGTATCGCGACCGAAAGCTGGGCAAGACGTTTTCCTTTGCTGGCTCCGACTGCTACGCCGACACGACCGCGCGAGGACACATTCGAGGCGCCTTTGAGGCCGGCACCGGAATCGTCAGCAACTGGGACGTGATGGAGCATGTGCTGGACTATATCTTTCTCAAACTCGGAATGAACGAGCAAGATGGCGGTATTGAGGTTCCCATCGTCATGACAGAGGCTGTCGCAAACTTGCCATACTCGAGGAAATGTAGGTCGAATCGCCTGCCGCGCGCGCCGCATGCTAACACTTTGTCTTGAAGCCATGACCGAGATCATCTTCGAATGCTATGGCGCACCTTCACTAGCATACGGAATCGATTCTCTCTTCTCGTACCGACACAATAAGGGCAAGACTGGCCTGGTGGTCTCATCATCATACACCTCGACCCACGTAATTCCAGTCTACAACTCCAAGGCCTTACTTGGCCAGGCGACACGGCTGAACTGGGGAGGCTATCACAATGCCGAATATCTTCTCAAGCTCATCCGGCTAAAATACCCTACCTTTGCTGGCAAGCTGAACGTCTCACAAGCAGAGCACATGCTTCGCGATCACGGCTACGTCTCCCAGGATTACGATAACGAGCTAAAGGGGTACCTTGACTGGACAGGTCTAGAAGACCGCGATATTGTCATCCAATATCCTTACACTGAAGAGGTGATTGTTCAGAAGAGCGAGGAAGAGCTGGCCCGGATAGCGGAGCGCAAGAAGGAGAGTGGGCGGAGACTCCAAGAGCAAGCTGCCAAGATGCGCCTGGAAAAGCTGATGAAGAAGGAGCAAGATTTGGAATATTACAAGGACCTTCGGAGGCGCATCACGGACCAGACCAAGAAGGAGACCCGTCGCCTTCTCGATAGTAACGACATTAAGGATGAGGCACATCTAGAGAAGATCATGAAGGAGTTGGAGAAGGCCATCAAGAAGGCCCGAACCAAGGATGTCGGTGGTGACCCCGAGGAGGAACAGGAGCAGCCCAACTTTGACCTCCTCGAAATCCCCGACGACCAACTCGACGAGGCTCAGATCAAGCAGAAGCGACAGCAGCGTCTACTCAAGTCCAACCACGAAGCTCGAGCTCGCGCCAAGGCTGAAAAGGAGGCCGAGAAGGCACGCGCCGCCGAGGAGGAACGTCTAGACCAAGAGCGACGTGAGAATGACCTTGAGAGCTGGCTCGATGAGAAGCGACAGAGGCGTGCCAACACGCTCCAGAAGATGAAGGAACGGGAGCGCCTCAAGCAGGATCTCGGAAACCGCAAGTCGCTTGCTTCGCAGATTCGCATGAAGAGCATCGCCAATCTGGCCTCCGACAACCCGACCAAGAAGCGACGGCGTGGAGGCGACGACGATAACTTCGGCGCTAACGATGACGATTGGGGTGTATATCGACAAATCGCCGTGGGTGACAACAGTGACAACGAGCAGGAGGAGGAGGACCTTCACTCAACCCTCAAGTCTCTCGAACAGGACCTTCTCCGCTACGATCCAGACTTCGACTACGAGCACACCCATGAGGCCCAGTCCGACTGGTCCAAGTCACTCCTCCACGCCTTCGCTCGAGGTCCCCGTCCTTTTGACCCCGCCTCTCAGGCCGAGCTCAACCAAATCCACCTCAACGTCGAGCGCATCCGTGTCCCCGAGGTGGTCTTCCGCCCTTCAATCGCGGGCGTCGACCAATCAGGCATCGTCGAGATTGCCGGCGACATCCTCAACCAGCGTCTTGGGGGTGTACCCAACCGTGACGACTTCCTCCGCGACGTCTTCCTCACTGGCGGCAACACCCTGTTCCGCAACTTTGATGACCGCGTGCGCGATGGTCTGCGCGCCCTCTTGCCCGCTGACGCCCCGCTGACTGTGCGTCGTGCTGAGGATGCCCTGCTGGATGCCTGGAAGGGTGCTGCTGGCTGGGCGGGAAGCTCAGCATGGAAGACGGCCAAGATCTCGAGAGAGGAGTATCAAGAAAAGGGGGCGGAATATATCAAGGTACGTCTGACTAACCAAACTCAACCCAAATCATCACTAACTCTTCTAGGAACACGACATGGGCAACTCGTACGTGTAGATTCGGCAGTGTTGATGGGAACATGGAGTCAAAAGCGGGTGGTTCATGTACGGTAGATCAGGTTGTCAACTTTTTAGCTTCAGGTTGCGTTAATCATGGAACAATGTCTTTCTCAAGGACTCTGGCTCAGCTTAACCCTACTCGGGTGATTTATTGCAAGCACTGTCTGAAAGTCTTGAAAACATAAACATAAAAATACGCCCTCGTGCAAATCACCTCCCACTTGTTCCAATATCTGCTCCGCCAGCCCAGCCGGTGAGCACCCCGGTCCTGTTAGAATCATACAGATTCCTCGAGACCTAAAAAGGGTAGAAACGGCACGGTTAACATTACCGCGAGATTTGTAGGCTCCGTACGGAAGCTCCGTACATGGGGGTCTTGGTTGTAATAACATCAAAGGAGCCGGAACGCCGCTCTCCTATATAACATTGGTCACCACAATCGCATCCTCAACGCCGTGATAAAAATAACGTCTTCCAACAGTCAGGTGGATATCATTTGCGGTCAAGCCGCGGGTTGTTGAGGTGCCTCCTCGGGTTGTTGTAGTTGTCTGTTGATCTCCTCCGCTGTCCGCGTGTCCTCGGCGGCGGGCTCAGGCTTGAATTGATTACCCGTGTACTGCTGTCGCTCAGCCATCTGCTCCTGAGCCGCAAGGCCTGCCACGGCCTGCGCGACGGCCTCGAGAGGCGTTCCCACGGCAGGATTACTAGGTGCCGGCTCGGGGACGCTCGGCGCCGGTCCCGAAGCTTGTGGCGCCGGTTGAAGGTTGACATTAGGCGGAGGTGGGGGAAATTCGCCGTGAACATCCAACAGTCGTGATTGCAGGTGGATGACATATTCGCGAAGGGCGTAATTCTCTGACTGCATAGACTTGAAGGATTGCTCCATCTCCATGTAGTCGCGTACTTGCTGCTCTAGCTTCTTGATGTATCCCTCCTTGCGCTGTCGGAAAGCTCTCTGAACAGACCCAATTAGTATAGTGAGTCTACAGTTTGCGATTCGTTCCACTTACTTGAGCGGCTCGGTTTTGGGCTGCGCGCTTTGACTGGGACAACTCCCGCTTTGCCTTGCGGCCATCACCTTGCATCTCGTCCATCGGACCAGAGAGTGGCGGCGCGGGAGCAATGGGTGCGGCAGAGGGACCAGCTGTAGCGCCTGGACTATGTCCAGAAGGGGGCGCAATGGGCATCATGTTTGCGGTTGGCGCGTGGTTTGGTCGGGCGCGGAGCTCAGGATGAATGTGAGCTTCAGCCTCGCCTTTAGCGGCTATAGCCCGAACAGCGTCTTGAGGAGCGGCCAGGTGGTCGAATCCATTCGATGGCCGCGCAGGAGCAGGCTGCAGCGGCGGATTCCTCAGGTCGCGAACACCAGGAGGAGCCGACGGCGACGTCGCGTCGTGATTCTTAAGGAGTTCGAGCTGTGCGCGCAGGTGCTGCTCTGAAGAGGGGTGTTGGTGTTAGCCAATGCGCCCAGGGGCAAGCGTATCGGAATTCGGAGGAAGCGCGAGGCCGGCACCGGCTATGAGGAGCAGAATGTACAGGAGATGACAGATGAAGCTCTCCCAGCTCTATTATTGACATGCGCTAGGGCGCGACAGGGATGATGTCAAGTGGAAGATGCAAGGTGCGTGCTGTATGAGTGTCGCGATGGACAGATGACGATGGGTGGCGGGTGCAACGAAGGGAGGAGTGTACAGCGAGGGACCAGGACGCGCCCGAGTAGGTATAAAGCGAAGCGACAGAGACAAGAGACAAAAAAGAAAGAGAAGTTGTCTTGACTGACCTTGAGTGCTGGCGCCGTTGGCTGAGGAGTTCTGCATGCTTGAGCTCTGGGGGAAGAGAGTCTGACTCAGCATTCAGGAAGTGGGCGTGGGCGGCGGCGTGGGCGCGATGATTATTACTACGAGGGGCGGGCAAGACGCTGACGAAGAGGGAGAAGGCCGGCGACTGGTGATACGTTCGAAGAGGGATTATGTAACCTGACTTGGGATGGGATGCGTAGAGGAGGGTGATCCAGGCGGAAAATGGCGTGGCTGGGCCGGGGATGGAGGGATGCGACAGTCGACAGGCTCCGTCGATGATGGATGGGGCTTCTCTCCGCCCTAGGTTGGTGGAGGTTATCGCTTGTACTGCACGGCACGTACAGTAGCTTGCTAGGCTGAATGAATGGTGCCGACTCCGTTACTGTATGTACAGCTGGACGCGGAACTGAGAGCCGTGTTGCCAGGAATCAATCTCTTGAGCTCAAGAGTGGTGATGCGATGATGACCGAGGCGGACAAGTTTGTTGAGAAAATTCCCAGGGGGGCCACTAAAGATTGTTGCTTCTTCTCCGTCTTCAAAGGCGAAGCCGCGAGCTCTAGTGAAGCTTCAACCCTCGAGCGACAAAGACGCGTTGCTTCAGGCGCTGATGCCTGGTTGATTGATTGAGCGACAGACAGACTGAATGAAAACTTGTAGCAGAGACCAACACGCTAGTTCCAGAAGAGTAACAAAAAAAAACCGACACCTTCTTGCCTTTTACCGGGCACCGACTTTTTTTTCTTCTTCTTTTGCTGATGAAGTTTTTGGCGGTACGCGTTTCTTCAACAGGCGCGCGAGTCGAGCTCTCGCAATCGCAAAATGGGAAGCTGACTGATGAGGAGGGGGAAGGGGGGAGTGGTGTAGATGCAGCAGGGAAAAGGGTTTGTCAGCAGCGAAGGCGGGTGAAATCATGTAAATGGGGCCGTGCCCAGCGCCAAGAAGGAGCGATGGTGGGGGGGGAAAGGAAGGAGCTCGGGCCACTTTTCCCGACACCCAGCTTGCAGCAGAGCAAACGGACTCACGCGGACGAAACCCTGAATGCCCGATGTGGAAGTCCTTGGCTGATCGTCGCAACAACTTTTGGATGGTGTTGACATTGGAGTTCATTGTTCCGTGAATTGGGATCTGTTTGGAGTGCTGGGCGTGCTGTCTAACGTTAGAGTGAGCCTCCCACCAGCCCTGAACAAACAAGCTTCGGACTCTTTACGATGGCTGCGTCTACCTGCAGGCAGACGAACCATGAGCCAAGACACATTCATTCCACCTCCCACAAATATTCCACGTGATGATTCAGCTTGCTACATTCTCCTCCATGACGTTTACCATTCAAGCTACTACAGGGACCATGTCAGCAGACTGCTTGCTTGGCATGGGCCAAGCTCGGTCAACAACATCCACGCCCAGAGCTTGTTACAGCTTCACCAAGCAAGCACGTCTTCATGGAATCTTTCCTGCAGCCATCCCCAGTCCTCACGAGGCCTTTGACCAGCGAGCCCGGCGCCTCGCTTGGTTCGGCCAATGATCTCGGAGCTCCTCCCGAGCTTTCCGGCCCCCAGGACGGCTGCCCGTCTCCAAGGGTCGCAGGTTTGTTGTCCGAGATAAATGATTGATGTCTTCGAAAAAAGGGATTGGGTATGAATACGCTAAATTAGCTTGGATAATTTCCGAGACTCAAACTTTGGTAGCTTTGTCTCTCATCAACCTCTGTGTAAGTCACATCCAATGCCGTAATGGTCATGAGAAAATAGTCCTCTTCATTACGTATGACGTGACACCCATTCAGGCTTAAATATCCTTGACAACGTATACAGTCAAATCTAAAAACAACAGAGAGAGGCAGTAGGAAACCTGCCAGTACTGTAAGTGAAAGTCATCAACCACCGTCTGGCCCAGTACACCCCACATACATGTACCCAGAGATACCGCACATATCTTCACAGAGGCATCTATCAACGACACAAAGTATTGATCAAAATGCCACTGGGTCTTTTTAAAAAACCTCACGACACATCTATCAAGTTTTGGCCATAACATAATCATAGATCGACAAGAACGGCCCAAGATCCATGAGTGAAAGTCAGATGTTAAACGGTACATGACCCGCCACCCACAATTTACAGTGCACAATGTATTTTCAATCTTCGCCTCTCACTCGTCTTCCACCTCTCATTCACTTAACCTTCTCTCAGCCTACCCCGATATTTTACATCGCCGCCAACACACCTCCTCCCCCAGAATGCCCCTTCTCCGTCCCTTGACCCGTATCCCCGGTCTCCTCCGTCAAGCTTCAACCATGGCCCAGCCACGATTCTCTGCCGGCACCGACGCAGCGAGCGTCACGCCAGCCCTCAAGGCTCTGCTCACATCCGATGGCGGGCGCTGGACGCTTGCTAAGGATGGTGCGGCGCTGGAGAGGCAATTCAAGTTTAAGACTTTTGCAAAGACTTGGGTGAGTTGATCAACCTCTTGTATACTGTTGAGTGGTTTTCCGTACGGGTTCTGTAGAAGTGGTTTTTAAGGTTGTGAAAAATATCGACAAACCAACTAACTCGACGTCAGGACTTCATGACAGGCGTAGCACTCCAATGTAAGATAAAAAACCACCACCCAGAGTGGTCCAATGTGAATATCCTTCCTATTCTCATTCTCTTATTCACTTTCTAATCATCAACCAGGTCTACAACACCACCTTTGTCCGCTGGACGACCCACAACCCAGCCGGCCTCTCAGACAAGGATATCGACATGGCCGCCCAGTGTGACGCGCTTGCAGCTCAGCTAGGCGAGCTACCCCCGGAGCCGGAGCCCGAGGCGGCGGTCGAGGCGGAGGGGCAGAGCTGTGCAATTCGAGGGCTGGCTGACCGGGCTGCTGGTGCTGCAGGGGACTGCTGTACGCCAAAGAGTAAATGATGGATGGCGTATGTACGATGAAGCAACGGTGAGGATTGTACATATGGTATAAGCAGAATAATGGGTAGATTGTCCATGATATTGACAAATTGTAACGCCTGGCTGGGCTCTCATGAGACTATTATTGGATATCATGACACCTAGGTATACAAGATATGATGACATCAAGTTCAGGTAAATTGCTCCAATTTCAACGAACGACGTCGATTATTAAGTAGATAAGTCTAGAGCCTCTCCCGGGCATAATGATTTTCTGTATATACAAGCGTAAAAAGTCGTTCTTATTCCACATCCCCAAAACGCCATGCGAATGCTCGAGTCGCAGACCGTACATGCCCGCTAGGCAAATCAGTCTACATCTTCATCATGATCAACAGCCTCCACTTGCTTTTTGAGTTCGTCAAGCTCCTGGCTCGGCCGGCCTCGATTCACCGCAATCGAGAGTTGTGTCGTCCTCCCAGGATTTTTTCCTCTGCAGGTCGCTTATTGCGCCTTCTTCTGGGCCTTGATGGCAGCCAGCTTCTTCTCGCGGCGGCGCTTGTGAGCCTCGGCACCGGCCTCGGTGTCCAGGCAGAAGTCCCACCAGCGGAAGCTGGAGGCGTAGTTACCAATGAACTTCTCGTGGTGAAGATCGTGGTGCTCAGCGCCAGCCCAGAAGGGGAGGAAGTGGCGCAAGCTCCAGGGGAAGTCGTAGCCGCTGTGGGCGTCGATGGCCTGGAAGAGTCGCAGGACGATCCAGACGTACATGGTGAAGAGGTGGAGTTCTCCAGTGATCTTGAGGAGGACGATGGGGCAGCCGACAACACCAATACCGAGGAGGGCGGTTTCGATGGGGGAAGCGTACTCAGCGGCGAGACCGAAGGGAGCGGAGTAGGTGTGGTGCATCTTGTGGATGGCCTTGTAGAGAGGACCGTAGTGCAGGCCACGGTGGAACCAGTAGTGCCAGGCATCCTCCATAATAAAGCAGATGGCGATCTGGTAGGCCATCTTCCAGACGGGAGGGAAGGGCACGTTGTAGTCCATGCCGAGGTAGGTGGCGATAGGGTGGAAGAACCAGATCTGAGGAAGCTCGGCGGTAAAGTGGCTGACAAGGACGATGGCGGCGCAGTCCCATTGCTCCTTAAGAGTGGGAATCTTCTGAGACTGAATCTTGTAGCGGTTGAAGAAAGGGATGAAATCCATAATCATGTAAGGAACGCAGCGGCCGAAGTAGACGAGCTCGTGAAGGACGAAGCTCATGATTCCGGTCGCGAGGGTATCGTTCTGCATCCAAAGGTACCAGGCCTGAATAGATTGTCAGTCTCGTTCGTCTAGGCGCACGGCGGCGAGAGGGTATCGGGTCGACATACGGCCCAGAGCTTCTCAAGGAAATTAAGCTGGACATTATACTTTGAAACCTCTTCGAGGACAACAAAGTAGTCGTTCGTCTGGTTGAACGACTTCATAGTCGTGTTTCTGCGAGGAAAGGGGTCAGAGAATGTTTGTGGGCGGCATTGGCGCATGTGGCCAAGAGGCATCAGGGGGAGACTCACAGCATATCCATGGTGAAGGGCAAACTTGAAGCACCGGATTGCGCAAGGACAAATTCAGAAAGGAGGGAGCCCCGAGAGGTCTAGAAAAAGGTCACCAGCAAACACCAGGTCAACCAAGAGTCGTCGAGGAAGGCGGCTCGTAGAACAAGTGTCGGCGATGGGCGGTGATGGGAGAAGAAAACAGAGCGGCTGTTGGGGAGGTTTTATCATTTCCTCGATCGCCCGGGCAGATCCAATGGGGGTACGTACCAGTGGTGGGAGGCGGGCCCTTTGATTTAGCTACACACATGCCTGGAATGGAGATTCACACGTGCTCATCACCCCCAACAGGGCCGTTGACAGCCCAAACAAAGGCCTTCCACAAAAAGCATAAGGACCCCTGGATCGAGCTGGCCCGTGCATAAACGGAACGGCAAACTCGATGGCAGATGGGCGAAGCCAGCAAAAATGGTTCCAGAATGAGGCCACTATCTAATTGCCCTTCCGGCTTCCGGCCCCAACCTGCATGGCTGAGCACCAGTCAAAAACGGCCGAAACGTGACGTTCCAGGGACCGATCTTCAGATGTGTTTTCTCGGAGGCTCGTCACCGCTCCAGATTTCGTATATCCAGGATCTTGGACGGCAATTTTTGAGGAATGAATTGAGGTGCTCTCGGACCATTCAGAGGCCCCTGGTATCGTCTCTTTTTTTTTTTTTTTTTTTTCTGCCGGGGGTCGAGCATGAGGGGGGAACATGACGCCTCTTTAACAAGCTGGAGGTGCAATTGAAGGCGGTGAAGATCAAAATCAAGGTCAATTTAGCGGGCGCCATCATCAACTCCTTGCTCTAGATAGTGTCTCTTTGAGGCGTCTCGAATTGATCCAGAACTCGCTACGCAGCTCAAGTCTACAACAACCCGTTCATGCCTTGACCCTTACGTGCCCTTGTTGCTAACCGTGCTCTACCTTCATCATAACAGGTGATTTTTACATTTCAGCGTATCCTAGATGGAGCAGGTGGCAACACATTTCCCATCTCCCCCCAGGGATCTCCAACCCGAACCCTGGGATCTCATCCGCGAAGAGCACTGCCGGTCATCCAAACAAGTGATGTGTAACTCGACACGATTGAGAGGCTCCATTCGGGACGGCGCTCTCCCGGACGTGAGAGTTGGCGAGAAAGTGGTGTGGTTTTTCTCTTCACCGGCGCTTGGAGGCGGCAGCGATCGAGTTAGAAAAATACCCCTGGACTACTGCGTAGATCACCTTCGCCTCCAAGTATCAGATTATCAAATCCGATCTGCTGGGTCAAATGTCAGTTGTTGTGCGCCCCCGTCCCCCCTTGTCCTAAACCCGTCGCGCATTTCCGCGTAGCCCGTCCATCAATCTTGCGCCCTCTTTTTCGTTTTCGGCTTTTTCTTAGACGCGCCTTTCTCCAATCATTCCAAGCCCAAGCCTCTCCCGTTCGTCTTCGTTCGCATGATGATATCTGCCCATCCTTGACTCCCGCGAATTCCCATTCACATGCAAGGGCATTCGCCCAATCAAGCTCCTTGCAATTGCAACTTTGTCGGCGCCAGCAGACCGCGCTTCGATCCCCCATGATCTGAAAGAGGTTCATGCCCACCGCCTGGTGCGAATCTTGACTTTCCTTTTGAGGACTAGTGCACCTCCCGTACTCGGGGAGCTGCAAAGGCGTGCGGCTCGTTGCGCGACCGAATACGAGCCCTGTGTATTTTGCCCTTTTCGAAACGGTTATGGAACCGGGAATCTCCGTTTCTTCTTAGCCCACGTGAATAATCATCACCGCTTGATTTCCAGGGTAGCTTAATGAGATTGTTGCCCGCCTTTGCAGTGTCTGCTATTGGTTCCCTGACTTTCGTATCTTCTACTTTATGCACTCGAGGCTTCGGTGACAACAACTCCCCGATGGAACCCTGTTTCAGTGTAGGGTGGGCAAGACACAATGAGTACTTGCAGAGCCATATCTTCAACACAATATAGGTAGTTAAGTGTTTTGGCACAATTAAATTAATTATTTGAAATAGGTCGTTGATGTATAGAGATGATGTGTAGGTGCTTTTGTAATAAACGTTAGTTTCTCGGGCTGCTTGTCGAAAACTATGATCTAAGGAAAATCTACACACTTCAAACGATGACAATTCAGTTGAAAGCCGTTGCAAAGCTATCCACAGAAGGTTGTAAAATATGATCGTGTTTTTATGGCCATGCTTATCCTAACTTAATCAATTAATTCCAAATCCTCTCCTGAAAGGTCAAACAACAGAACAGGGCGTTAGAAGTAGTGGCAAAGAGCCACAGCTTTCCGCACAATAATGGTCTTATACGTAGGTACACAGTGTTGGGAAGCGTCTTAATAGGCGACGTATAAAAGCTTGGAATTGACTGCGCGTTTATTTTGCAAGGGAAACCCCAAATTCAGTAGTCAGTAAAACTGTCAACTTTGAACAAGGCTCAGAATCCATGCTTAGGCCACCTCCACCTTGTCAACCCTCTCGTTCACCTCAGCAGTGGCCTGCTTAACCTCCTCCTCATACATCTCCGTGGCAGACTTGGTACTGATCTCACTAAACTTTCTCAACGGCGCTCCGCTGGCAAAGAGCTGATCCACCTCCTCCAGGGTCCTGCTCTTAAGCTCAGGGATGAAGAAGAAAGTCGCCACCACCATGATAAAGTTGATGGATCCGTAGATGAAACTAACTTTTCCACCGAGGTTTGCATATTTTGCGTTGATGAGATATGGCATGGTGAATGAGGTGACAAATGTTGTCAGAACTGAGATTACGCTCGCAAAGAGGTTGGTCTTTTCCTTGAGACGAAGTGCGGCTGTTTCTGAGAGGACAACATATGAACTGTGAAATATTAGATATTTTGTTCTTTCCAGATAGAAAATTTCCTATGCACTTACCATGGGGCCCATGATAGACTGTAAAAGAACTGAAAGAGCATGAGTGAAGAAACCATGAGTTCCTTTTCGTGGTGGTTGATGCTCTTCGCGTCGATGGATCCTACGCCTCCCAGAATCATGAGGAATACACCCATCAGGAAACCACCGACCATGATGACAGGGCGGCGTCCAGTGGTATCGATATAAAACCAGGTGAGAATGACACCAAACATACCAATGATGTTGGAAATGACGTTAAACAGGAATGAACGATCACCGTAGCCTTGAGACTGGTAGAAGATGACGCTATACTGGGATGGGAATGCCTGGCCTGTGATCTGTTGGCCAAACATGGCCAGGACGGCAATACCGGTGCGTACCTAATGATATTATTAGTATTTGCGATTGTTGAAATTACTATTGAAACTGCTGTTATTCCATATTCACTCTCATAAGCCCAGATATATATATTATGCATTTAACTAAATGGTTTAATATTAATTAAACCTATAGATTCCCTGCCGCTAAGATCTAATCTAGCGCTAAGGCTTGGCGCTAATATTTTTAAGGTTTATAAAACTCTAATACTAACTCTAGGTATTA
>NKCK01000196.1:0-84277 GCA_003946995.1 Fusarium oligoseptatum
AAAACTCATGCAACCATCAGGTGAAATTCTGAAAAAGTCGATCCGAGAGGTGCATCTCGCCAACCGTGGCCCCAAACCGGGATTGGGGGGCACCAATCGACGCGTCTCGGCGAGACGATCACAACGGCGTAGGGCACGCCCCGGTGGCACCTCTCCCCGAGCCGTGGCGGCCGTTTGAAGCTAGGGCTAGGTATTAAAAAAGCGCTAGGACAGCGCTGGAAGGGCGCTGAAAATGCTACTAGACACCCACTGGAAAGGCGCTAGAAAGGCGCTAAAAAGCCGCCGAAAATGCTATTAGAGAGGCGCTGCAAAGGCGCTGGAGAGGCGTTAAAAAGCCGCCGAAAATGCCATTAGAGAGGCGCTGGAAAGGCGCTGGAAAGACGCTAAAAAGCCGCTGAAAAATGCTATTAGAGAGGCGCTGGAAAGGCGCTGCTTACTGTCTTCCTTTTTATTATTACTATATCGCTTGCCTTATTAGTTACTTTATATCTATTCGTTGCTGCTTCTTTATTATATATCTATCTCTCCTTCCTCGTTTAATCCTGAGTTACCTCCTGGGCTCTCTTCCCCTTCCTTGTCCAATCCTGAGTTACCTCCTAGGCTCTCTCTCGCTTCCTTCTTAGCCATTTCCATCAAGTGGTTCCACTCGCGACGAATTTTTAAAAAACCTGTTCCTGTACACAGTCTTTACTCCTTTTCCCTTTCCTTTACCCTTGACAGCGTTTTGTTTAATTAGCTTCCCACTTTGCGACCACACAACCAGTCGTCTTGTCACCTTGTAAAGCTCAGCGTTGCTTTTTAATACGACTGCCTTCCTACTCGCAGCCTTTCTTCCGTCGAGCACACTCCTGGCACCTCTTTCCCTTTCCGAGATAACATCTCACAGGTTTCCCATCTGAGAGCGCCTTCGTGATACATGGCATGCAAGGAATGCTCGGCTCTTCAGGAGGGTCTTTATCATCGGGGCTGATTTCTCTTGTATGGTAATCAGTGTTGTTATCATTCTCCGGTCGGTCCACGTTGGTTGTTGGTCCACTTGCACCATTGCCAGGTGGCGGCAGATCACCAGCAACGGCAGCGGTAGCTTCGTTTATCTTAGAACCCACTTGCTCGAGACGAAGGTTTCTTGCAATACCATAACAGTCGTGTCGGGGTCGAAGAGCAGCCGGAACAAAGATAGGAATGCTAGAGGATGGTGGCGAGTCCACTGCACCTTTGCCTAGATGCGAAGGTTGTCTTCGTAGGAGTGAATGGACCTTGTCAAGAGAATATTCGCGCCCTTGTTGAGACAGGCAAAGAGTCTTCTCGGGAAGACAACCGGGAAGGGGAAAGCTCGCGCCCGCGTCAAAAGAGGTATAGACTTTCTTCAGAGAGAGAGAGGGTCGCGCCCTTGTCGAGAGGTGGAGGGTCTTATCGCGAAGAGGCCCTGGAAGGGAAAAGCTTGCGCCCGCGTCGAGCGAGGTAGAAGATCTTGTCAGGAAGAAAAATCGAGAAGAAAAGTGTTCACGCCCTCGTCGAAAGAGGTGGGGAGTCTTATCGGGAAGGCGAAAGCTTCCGCCCGCGTTAACAGAGGCCAGGCGTCTTGTCGGGGAGAGGGAGAGGGAGGCACGCGTCTTTATTACGAGAGATAGGGCGATTTGTGGAGAAGAGACGCCGAGGTTCGCGCTCGAGGTTGAACTGTATTATTCCCTTAGCAGGCTGTAATATCACAAGGCTATTGTAACTCACCTGGTAAGATGTTTCCGTGATACAACTAAAATGTACAAAGAAGCAATTTTTAAATTCATTGCCTAGACAACAAGGCACTGTGTGTTTTCTTTTTTTTGCCCCACTTCGGGAGTTATGGCCCCGCTAGTGCACGTGATTAGGGTTTGTAAAATCCCACATGCATCAACTCAACCATGTTTTTTTTCTTGCCTGGATAACCGCTCTTGCGAAGCTGTTCGTTTAGTTCTTCTTCTAGCACCATCACCCAGTCGCCAGCACTACTGTCCCTTAGATCGACAGTCATTTCCTTACTCTTTACAGTCACATACCATACGTGCGGCATAGGGCCCAGGCTCCCCTTTCTTGCCTTGGGCTCCCTTCCTCAACCCCGACATTTCCCTCTCACCTCGCACCGATTCTTCTGCCCAGCCATTACCTTTCATAGGTCTCCGTAAGTCTGTCTCCTTTCTGCACATTTATAATATGTGACTAACAGCTGCTTAAAGCACTGCAAGGATGAGTGACGACCTGGAATTGGCCCGGCAGTTTGCTACTGAGCATATGAGCCATGTGCTTTCAGCACTGCGACAAAACCCTCTGGATTTGAGCGCCATTACACTTGAGAAATCGCCTATTCTTCCGATTGGCTTTCTCACCAAGACGCAACATTTCAACATCCAAAAGGCAATTGTCGAGCGAATCTTCATGGCCGTCGGTGAGACTTGGGACACTGCAGAAGACTGCCTCTACTACTGCGCCGATACCTTGGAACGAGAGAGCCTGCTCTCAGCGACAATTCTCCCTCTCTACAATGGATATAACGTTATCAAGTCTTGTTGCGAAAAGGCCACTCATCTTTCGGCATCTACTGGGAAACAGCCATGCTTGCCCGCTCCGCTTTTGGTCTCCTTGATCGCGGTCCTGGATTACCGCAAGGTCATGCTCGCCCGGCCAGATGATGCCATCCTAGAGATGCTGGACACTCATCGTGTCTTGAGCTGGCTGTCTATCGCTATCAAGGTCTATCCCAAGATCTCCAAAGAACCATTCGTCATCGTCGAGGACGAAAGCACTCTTCACCCGATTGTCAGAAGGGTAAACGGCATTTAGGAAGTGACCGTCGCCCGACCAACTCCCAATCGATTTGATTCGCTTGCTGAGACCCAGTTGCCAATGCTTCGCAATGCTCCCGTGTGGGCTAGCACCTTGGACAACGACGAAGACAACCAGCCGACCCATCTCGGCCTTCCCGACGATGACGAGTGCTCTATCGACTTCCCCGAGCCACAGGCGACACTCTGTGAGATGACTCTGACCCGTGATCGAGCAATGCAGCTCACAGGCAACCTAATTACGCTCATGGACGATGATGATGCTCGAAAACAACCTGAATTCAAGACCAGGGTCCTTAAGTGGCTTGATGGGGCGACAATCAAGGTTCTCCCATTTGAGGCCAAGACTACTGTTCTGTTCTGGTGCCAGTCGTTCGCGCCGGAATGGGTTTCCAAGGTCAAAGCAGCCCTGGAGAATGATCTGCATCATTGTGACTACGAGCAAACCGTGCCAGGTCACCCCGTGGAGATGCGAAGTGCCAACATGGGCATGCATGCTTTGAAGAAGATCTACGACATTGCCAAGGCTCTCCCTGATGACTTGAAGCGAGAGCGTCGACTCTTGGTTGCCAATTGCACAGAAGTCAAGAAAGCTCTCACTTGTTTGAGCGAGAAAAGCCAGAGCTACCTCTCGATCATGTCCAACCTGTCAACCCAGTGCAACAGCATGTCAGTTCACTGCCAGCAACTCCAGGAACTGTGCGATAACATTTCCTCCAATATCAACACCATGATTGAAGAAAAGACCGTTCACGAGGCAGGAGAGCTGCAACTGACAGCAGTCGATGAACACTCTTCCGCCAGCGAAGATGAATCCGTTGTCTTCTTCACTAGGAACCGCCACATCAGCCCCGTTAGCCAACATTTCCTCGACGTCACTGAGGAAGATCTTTCCGTCGCAAGCCCCATCGACCAAGACCATGACAGTCTCACCGTTGAGCAATTCTCCGACACTGCTAGCGAAAAGTTCCCGGTGCAGCCGCGCCGCGCGCAACGGCCGGAAAGCGACCCGGCGGGGATTTGTTTTCCTGGTCATGATGCTGGCATTGGCAATTGGATCTTCGCATGCTCGAAGATCCAGATCCGTTTACGAAAGGCCAACCCCGGAAATCACATGGGATACTTTGCACTGACGCTCGGCTTCCCTCGAAGCAGCGACAAGGCACATGGTACATTCTATCGAGGCAGTCGTCCAGGCGACCTGTCACTTTCGGACAAGTACCAATTATTTGTCAGGTTCCCAGAAAACTCGACTGTCAAGGTGGACCGCCTTTCTGACTCTGACGTTGAGAGCATGAAGTCGTCCCTGAGACTCCCTGATACCAATGACTACTGGTTTGTGTCGGTTACCTACCCTGATGGAAAGGATGCCACCGTGGTTCGAACTATGCTCCCTTACGTTGCCCAGACTGAGGAAATGACCCGCTGGTTTACGCATGATGAATATGTGGAGGGCAAAATCCGTTTGAGCCACCTCCTCAGCAACCGCAAGTGGAAGTTTCTCATGCGATTTTCTTCCGACGACATAGCAGCCTGGTATTCGGACACCAGTGGCATTAACACGACACCCTTTCGTTATGGGTACGGAAATGAGTAAGTACACAACAGTTGTGCAGGCCATCGTGATGCCTTGGTCTAACAAACTCTCTCAGGCACAACTGGAGCAATGAACGGTACGACACGACGATTCCTCGCAACGTCGGCATTGGTTTCAGTGCTGCGACGGAATATGAGAACCAGAACAACCGCGACACTGCTCTCGAGCAAGTGCATGTTCAAGATGTTTGGGCCCACAGCAAGAAACTGGAACAGCTTTCCACACAGCGACTCCCCGTCTTGGTCTAGAAGATTGCGACGCAAGAAACCGACAGTCAGTTTATCGCTCTTGTCACCGTGGGCGAAGAATGGGTAAGTTTCACCAATTCTGTCTCACACCTGTCCTCTCCTAATTGCAGCATAGCTTCTCCAACATCAAGAGGTCCTGAACCGAAGTATCACGAAGATCGGCACGCAGTTCAAGGTCACAATCTCTTGCCCTGGGCTCGTTGAAGACGATGAGCATACCTTGCCCGACGCTGAGCCACTCGAACCGGAAGAGCAAGTCCAGATGGACTACGACGCAGACAACGACGAAGACACTCGCGGCTCCCTTGCCCTGAAACAAGCCACCTGGAAAGCATCGACCCTCCCAGCGAACTCTGTTCACCTCCGAGGCATCAACACTAAGGGATGTCTCGCCATGATCATATCGCGCCCGCCCAAGGGGACAGCAGACCACCACTTTGTCCCAGTCATCTTCGATTCCTCCTATGCCGCAAAGACGACGTTCAAAGGTTCTGATGAGCTCAACACTGTGGCTATTCTCGGCGACCCCGGCATCAGAAACGAGAAGAAGCGTGTTGCCGCTGTTTTTCGCCTTCGCCAAGATGCTCGAGTTTGGCCCAGCACTGCCCAACACAATGCTCATCTCAAGCCTCTCCTGAACGACATTCTCATCGGCAATGGAGCAAGATTTACCCCGCGAAAGGACAACCTAGGCTCGGCTCATCCTGTCGGCCAGCTTCCGACCTTGAACATCTTCAACCTTGGAGCTCACCCCCGTGTCGTTGAACTGTGCAAGTCCAAGCTTGACGAAGATGATCGCCTTCGATTCCTCGAATACTTCTCCAAGCTTGCTCTTGGGGTTGCTGTCGTGTCCGCTCCTGGCGGTTCAGGAAAGTCAAGACTCTCTTCCATTGTCGCCACGCTGTTTGGACACAGCGTCGGCATCGGAAAGACAATCGTGTCTGCGCCGTCCAATAGCGCTTGCTCCAACATCGAGGAGAAAATCCACGGCATGAACTTGGAAATCACAAACGAGCTCGTCAATGAAGGACAAGAACTCCGCAACCTCATGTCCGTTCGAGGGTACGCTATCGACCGGGAGGCTCGCAACTGTCTCCAGATGCTCTGCGGCAATGGGTATCGCGAAAGTGACGAGCTTGATCCTTGTCCATGGAACTTCCACCACTCTCTTTGCTGGTGGACTTTCTTGGTCCTTGGCTACAACATTGCCGACATGGAGGCTCTCAGCCTTGGGCAGGACAACAAAGAACTCTGCGACCTCCACCTCCGACTGGAAACTCTCCTGGACCTCCCAGACCCAACGACTGAAGGAACATCACACGAGGAAGACGATGCGAAGCCGAAGGGAGCTCCAAAGGCAATCCCCTTCGAATCTTTTGCCGACCTTGTCAAAATCTCAAGAGGTGTGATGACCATCCGCGAGTACACTGAGCAACAAATCGCCCTGAAGCGGAAGTTCACCCTTCGCAACGACATTGTCCGCCTCATGAGTCAAGTCGTGATGTGCAGCAACTTTGTCGTCGTCACTCCAAGCATTGCCGCGAGTGAGCCCTACCAGACATTCAACGATCAGTGTGCGAGAGCTGTCATTCTCGACGAAGCTGCCGCAATGCATCGCACTGACGGTCTCATTGTCTACGGGAACACACCCAGACCCATGATCATCGTGGGTGACGAAATGCAACTGGCACCTACCTTGATGACGGCAAACCAGAAGGACAATGCAGGAAACGATATCAACCGATTCGGCGACGATGCCAGAGTTTCGTTCTTGAGCTAGTGGCTCCATCTCGGCTTCCCGGCTTTCCACTTGTACAAGCAATATCGAATGGCTCGTGGAATGTTTGACTTGTCCCTTGAACTCGTTTACCATAACCTCAAGGACGAGTTTGAGTACGCTGAATCGTGTGCTCTAACCAACTTCTCTTACGCCGGCGATATCCGGGCGTACTTACAGCACACGGCCAACTTGGTTCTGCCTGCCGACACGATGGCACCTGTTTTCATGAACTGCAACAACTGCCCCAGCCGCGAGGACCCTGTCACCAAGTCTCGATACAATGCTCAAGCGGTTGATTGCATGGTGAAGTGGCTGAAGGCTTTTATTGGCGAACTGTCCATCCCCACAGATCGGATTGCCGCCATCACACCTTACCGTGCCAACCTGCAGCACATCCGGTCCCGGTTCAGGGCAGAGCCGACCTTGAAGGGAATCGAAGTGTCTACTATCGACACATTCATGGGACGGGAGGCAGATGTCATCCTGCTCTGTCTCGCGGTAGACAAGGAGTCTGGCCCCAAGTTTACGGCCCACCCACAGCGACTCAATGTCGCCATCACTCGCCACAAGACTGCTCTGTTCGTGTTTGGCGATATCGATACTATCCCAGCCCCCGATCCTGATAGACCCAAGCGCCCACGGACTGAAGACGCAACCGCCGAGGACGGAGCCCCCGTCAAAGTCAACCTTGGCATGATGACGAAGATGTTTCAGTGGTTCCGTGACAATGGCATGATCATCCATCTCCAGGGGGGTCCCAACGTCGGCCCAGACACATGAGCCACTCCAGGACACGGTGCTGCTGCCGTCGGAGGCTGAAACACTTGGAGAATGTCTGCTCTCACTGTCAGTGGTGACAGCTGGGAAACCATTGTCGTTGCCGGATGTGCCGATAGAGCGGATCCCTAACAAGATGAGCAGTGAGGCGGAGATGTTGCACTTTGAACGGATGAATCAGGTCACGGCGGCGAAGGATGGGAGTGCCGGCTTGGTTCTGGGAATGGCGGTTGAACAGGACACTTGTATGTATGATTTGTAAAAAAAAAGAAAAAGATGCAAAGACAGGCTGTGTGGCGCCTCGGGCTCTATTGTGTTCCCGCCAAGTGTGATGTAGTTCCACTTTCGAAGTAATTCAGGTTCAGGCACGCTTCATGGGATGAAGCTCTAGTATTTCCAGGCTGGTGGCAACCAGGGGCAAAGTGTTTTTGACACGATAAAGTAGAAGAGATTCCTCCTGCGCGGCCTATGGTACACCGGCAATTCGGGTGCGAGGAGGGTAGTAATCAAGACAATCAGGTGACTCTGACATCTGCGATGAGATGTGCCATCTAGAGCATGGTTCTTGTGGCTTGAGACGTCAAAGGGTGGTCACGTGAATGGTCACGGTGCTCTCGGAAAATACTTTCTCCATTTATCACGTGCCGCAGCCCTGACCCTCTGTCTCTTCTGATCTGGGAATGCCTTCACTCACGTCATGAGAGGTCGCTGTCGAATATGGAACAAGCGAGGTTTGCAGACTTGTCTCCTTTCGCGGTTAATTTATTTATCGGCGCCCTTTTGTCATTCTCTTCCTGTGCAAGCGATCAATAGGGATTGAAGAAGGGAGAAGCGCCAGTCCCTGATCCCTCCTTGGCAGCCATCTGGATCAGTGACAGGAACCAGCTTCATCATTACTACCCAGATGATTGTCATTCCTTTGGCGCTGAATCAAGAGCGGAATTCTCCTTCGTCACGGATCTTGTGTTTACAATAACTAGGTAGGGAGGCTTCAGTTTCTTCCAGCTCAGTGGCCAACGCTCAGAGACAGGAGGGGCTGTACGAGAGCAAGACATTTATCGACTCTGCAAGATGTCCTCCTGCTTCTTCAAACATCTCAATATGTTACCACGGCTTGTCTATGACCACCCTTCGCTGCGTTCGACAGATGTGTCGCAGAGCCCAGTTTGGCAAGTCCAGCAATGTTTGAATTGGAACTGCGTCAGGCGCCCAAAGGATGGATTTCTCGCTGCTATTAAAGGAACCCCTGTGTCTTTGCGTCGCTCACAAGACAGGACATCTTAAACTCGTGCTGTCATGGGAACGTTTCAAGAAGCAGAATTGCCTGGCCTTGATCATATAGGAGAGGAGAGTCTTGCACCTTAGTGTCTCTGTCGTTAAGAGGCTCTGGCGTTTATTTGTATGATTGGCAGAAGAGTATTGGTGAAGTGTTAAAGATTGGACTAGAGCCACCGCTCTCCGTGTCTTCTTCTAATATTAGGATGCACCTCTTCTCTCCGACAAAACACTGCGCAGCTGTTTCATTACTCACGGCCACTTGCGTGCGTGACTATCACGAAGTCTTCAAACAATCGGTGCTGCTTACCATGTGTCCAGGACTATCAAACCCTCATCAAGGTAAATCCTATCATTTAAACCAGATTAGACCATGTGACTAGAGTGATCCTCTTGGCATGTGTTTTAGATTGACCACCTTTACCTCAGGCTGAGCAGAGTTCCTGCTTCCATGCGTGATATTAGTTGTCAATTAACATCTGGCGTGAGTTGTCATACGGAATCCATCCCCGGGTGAAGGGGCTATTAGCCTAAATAAACAGATTTAGCGAGCCGTTAAGGAGGTAAGTGTAGAGAGCTCTTTTATCATTTCCACACTTGTTCTAGCTTGAACTATGACTTATGTCTAGTTCGACGACTCAGTGACGCCGATATGCCCGAGTGAAGATGCCAGCCCCGAGTCCAAGTCTCTCATTAGGTCTCCCCATAATAGCGCAGCAGGCGTTTCTCCCGCCCAGGATGGATCGTCAGATAGACTGTCCAGCCCGATATTGGCCAACGCCTCTTCCCCAATGCTCATAACGTTGTAGGTGCTTGGGACAGATGATTCGTCAACAGTATCTGGGCTGGTCTGTTGGTCAGCAGGCGTGTTTGCAGGTGTGACTATGCCCAGTCGAGCGCAAAACGCCTGGACAATATCCAAGCATTTTCTCTTAAGTGTTTGAGCCAGCTGCACCATGTCCCGGGAGCCAGCTCTCTCGAACACTTCTGCGGCCCGAGTGAGTGCCTTGCGGGCTGAGGGAGACAGTGGACAAATGGGATATCCACAAGCAAAAACCAGCCAGGGCAAACGTTGCCGTGCGTTGCCAGTCAATAACTTGGTACCAGCCCGTGAGGATCTCTGAGTCGTTCAGCACCTGGTGCAACATATTGGTCACCATAATGGCAGAGTTGACGCAGGTCATGCAGTGATTGTCGCTAGAGAACGTGCCCAGTGCCGGTGTTGGTAGAAATGAGTTGAATGTCCGGGTGAGCATCATGATGAGTGTGTGATAGTCGAGTTCGAGGATGAGGCGCTGTCTCTGCAGCCAAAGAGGCTCCGTCTGACTCAGGTTCAACGCGGACCGGTCAACAGAGAATGGTACTCCCTGCACACGTGGTGTTTTGAGTGCTTCTGGAAGTTCTTCTACCCATGTTTTAAGTCGCTTGAGCTGTTGTGAGAGATACTGGGCGCACTTCTCGCGCGACGAGGGATGTTGATAAAAGTCTGGAGAGTCGATCTCTTCCAAGACGTCTTCGGACACGGCCACCAACTCGGTTTGGATCTCGCGAACTATGTGGAAGAGTCGTTGCCTTTCGTACTGGAAGTGGAGCCAGTTGACGTCTGCGAGGGTAAATGTTGGCCCGGTAAGCTGTGCAACCTGGTCGGATTCTGGCTGCGACATGCTGTGTACATGGGAGTCCTGGATCCCGAATGGACGGCCCAGGTACAATGAGAGATATGTATCGAGTGTGATTAAACACGTCCATATTCTTGAGTCTGGCTTCGATGATCTTGGCTCGTCGTCAGACATCTCGTCATGGTCATGACCGAATTGAAGGCCCAGTGATTCCGCAGCTCTGATCGCTGACCCGACCATCATGGAAGCTGAATTAACTTGACCGAGAGCGAGGAGGTAGATGGCGCTTAAGAAGTAACACTGAACTGTCTTTAAGGATGAGGTTTCGAGATCGTGATAAATAAGTTGCTGAGATTGGACGTAGAAGCCGTATCCTGGCTGATCAGGGAGAGCCACAGGATCCGATGCCGTGTAGGAGGAGCCGAAGTGGATGCACAACGCCATAACAATGTCCACCAAAGGACAAGGCTTTCTTCCTGATGAGTTATGCCAAAGAGTCTCATAGTGACGCCGAAAATCGGCCTCATCTAACACAGGATAGATGGCGTGATAACCCTGCCAGTAGAGGTCAAGTAAGGCGTCCTGTTGCTCGCGTTGAAGCTGATTGGATGTTCCTGTCTGAGATAAAGAGGCTGAGAATTTTAGAGCAGACAGAAAGTTAGACTCAAAGTCCATCTTGGTGAATGTTGATAACCGATGGGTGAAGTAGACGAGCGATGAAGGGCCGTAGTACATTCCGTTCATCTGTGTCCCCTTCCATCTCGGAGAGCGCCTGCGTTTGGAAGCACTCTTTACACTGGACGGCGACGGCTCCATTAACTTCGTCTCAAGGTCTTGGACCTGACTCCTCAACCGCTGGACCTCCCTGCAAGCTCATCAGCCATGTTTGAGCATGACATGGCGCCTCAACTCACCTAGTCGCGGCCGCAACACTCTTGAAGTCATCACGTCCAGAATTGACGCATTCTCGCTTCGCTTGTTTGCAGTTACGACATGGGCGCACTGAGTCACACTTTACCCGAGTCAAGCGACACCAGTCACAGGCGCGGGAGACCTGGGCTCTCTTTGTGCGGGGTTGAGATGGCGGAGACGGAGGTTTTTCGCTCGAGAGCGAGTTTGGTGTCGTGATGTCGAATGTGGTGAACATTGAGGGAAGGGAAGAGGATGTGCGACACAAGATATAAGGATGAGGGGCCCGAGAATGAAGTCTTTGACGATGATTGACTGGTGTGTCCGCCCGTGGAGATGGATGATAGAGACTGCCAGCCCAACTCCCAGACGTGGGCTCGAGGATTTGTTAGCGTCATGCCCCACATTTGTCAGCTGCCTCATCTTGGGGCATGGCAAACACCATTATCCATCGACAAACAATCTTGAACCAACTGGAAAAGGAGACGCTGAGTGTCTAGAAGCTGGGGAGCATGTTTCGATTGAATCCCAAGTCCAGATTCATTATCTTGAGCCCGTATTACCCATGATCTCTTCATGGCCTTTAACTGCCAAGGCTGAGTTACCTACCGGCAATCACGGCCAATCATGCCCTTGTCTGTTTCTGGATTGGGAAATCGGAGATGCTCCGAAAACTCCTTGCGGAAGGACTCCACCCTCGACTTATCAATGCCGAGCGTCCAATTGAGTGGTCCTGGTTCTTGCAATGGATGTCTTTATGATATGTCTCCCCGGTATTGGGCCTTGACAGAGAAATAACAGAAGCATGGCTCTGTTCACCGGCGCCAAGGCTTCATTTGCAAGTTGTGCATATCCGGGCTCGAAGGTACCTTGGCCTGTTTGTCTTTCGTGTGATGTCCAGCGGGACAAACAACTCGGAATTTGCTAAAGAATGGCATGATTTGAACAAATGGTAGCACCCTCGCCTGTCTTGTCCTCCTGGGAAACGAGGAGACGCGGACGGGAAGTTGTAAAGAGCGCGCCATGCCTGTGGCTGTCTGCCTTTTATCACAACTTTGTCCTCATCCGAAATATCACGAAATATCACTACTGGGCACTTGATTTTTGCAAAAGATGAGAATCCACTTGGTTCTCTTGATATTCATCGCATGCGTTGCATTTGGGTCTCAGCCCAGAGAGCACCCAGCGACGTTTTGTGGAGATCCTGCCCAGTCCGACTATACTCTTATTCAAGGTGTGAGACTGCCACTTAGACGCGAATCGCGTCACCAGCTGACGCTTTTTCCAGACCCATTCTTTGGAGATCAAGACTTCGGTCAGCCTGGCATTATCCTCGAGACGGTTTACGGCGACGCTTCTCTGCGCTGGTTCATGATATACCAGAATGGCATTGACTTCAAGCCATACCGAGCTATGAATGCAAGTTGTTCTGCTTGACGCAATGCCTGGAGCTAATGATTCCGACAGATCCCATCCAATGCTACTGTCTTTATCGACGTTCCCATGTCTTGTCACTCTTTTGCGGGAAGAATCGTCCGTGGCTCCATTGTCAACTTCGACAGCCGAGCTCATAATCTGGGCACTTGGACAGAGATCAACTGGGAAAACTACCCACGAGCGTACGGAGGAGTTTCTGTCATTGAAGGTATCTCCCAATGCTACGTTGAAAGTCAGGCCTGCATCTAATACTATCCAGGCAATGACGGAGCTGTCCTCTTCCAGTCCGAAGACACTGCAGCGCCGATCATGGGTTTCCCAAACAATCTCATCCCCATCGCACCCGAAGAGTGCAGAACGATTAAAGACAGCCAAAGTCCAGCGCTGAAGCCGACTGATAAGGATGGGTACGACCAGCAGACCAGGGAGTTTACTATGGGAGTCCTCGATGACGAGAGGGTGTCGATCCACAAGAACTACACCGCGACGGTTATGTCCCATAACGGGAGGTTCAAGGTGACATTTCTCTTCGGGTATCATTAAGCCGAGGGTGGTCGGGACTGTTCAAGTGACGGGCGTGCTGGGGTCTGCTTGCTCTTAGTTTAACTCAACATTTAACTAGGAGTTTCCCTGCCTTATCTCATGGGTGCCTACATGTCACCAATGTTCCGAGAATCCGGTGTTTTGGTCCACGCCTTATTCTTTGAAACTGTCCGTTTCCTAGCTCGAGTGTTCAAAAGAGGGCGTGATATATCTTCTCACCCATTGCAGTCGCCCATGTTACTATCTCAATGGTTTGTGGGAGTTCTCGTCACCATGAAATGCGCCAATGTTTCTTCCTGATCGTAAATAATCCACCACGCCCTTTCCCTGCCGCACAGCACTCCTGTATCTTCATATCCCTAGCTTATTCCCCTCGGCGCGGCCTTCGATAGTGTCGGCAAAGGCGTTTCCAATACCCTCCCCTTTAATCTACTGCACAGGGTAGATATACGTCTTCAACGAGGAGAGGATGGCCCCGACATTGGGGAAACGATTGGGGGTCTGTGGCTCGATTCAAGGGAATGACTGTCCAGTGTCAGTTCCAGAGCTGTGAGGAAAGCATATCAACCGGATTTTTTTCAATGTCCACTTCCTGATCGGCCTCGTACGTGTCATCTCCTGTGATATGGTTTCCCTTTGAGCTTGACAACTTCGTATGAGTCTGAAGCGACCACTGCGTTCTTGTTAATATAAGAATCTCGATCCGGCTGTAGAGCAACTCACGTTCATCCTCTTTACTCCATTTCCGAGCTCTATCTTTCTAAAGAGTCTCTCCATGCTGACCCCAATTCTATCACACGACGGTACCGGTGCGTCAATCTCTTAAAATGTCTTCCCTAGCTTCGCAGATGAGTTAAGGCCCGAAGGGAAGCAGCATATGAATGCGACAGAACGATGACCTTCGGGAAATTGCCAAAGAAGAAAGAGGTCTTTCTCGATTATCTCGCTCAGGACACGCAGAGCCGCTTCACCATTGGCCATGGATGTGGTCGGAAAAGACATCTCCGTGACAAGATTTCCTTACGTGGAATTGTCGGAGAAGAATTGGAAGATTATATAAAAGCGAGTTAATACATACTCAGAGAATAGATATGTGTAGACTTCTCGCACGGCTGCGTCGCACTTGATGATAGCCATAAACAGGAGAACCATGTTTAACGATGAGCTCCTGTCGAAGACTGATGCGGCCCAGATGGTCTTGATCGATGGTGATAAACTCCGCCGGCGTATCAGCCTTTATCGCTGCGAGAGCATCAGAAGTCCAACGTCTTTATGCTCAAGTGTCATCCATATCTATTGTGATGTGATACGTGAGATTGAGCGGGCGCAGTTGTCTTCTCTGGGAGCTCTTCTAGTCAAAGCCGTATAGAGGCTCGACATGCGATTTCCCTTCTCGAGAAATAACTGTCTCAGCCAAGTGTGAGTACATTCCACCCCAATACATCCACCAGTTACTCTGCAGCATTGTTGAACAGGTTCGTGGCAAGTAGAAGGACAGGACAGAGCAAAGCGCCTAACACCTACAGTGTTAAGAGTGCGGCGATGGGCAGAGCAGTCGACTGAATCAGTTGCCCTAAGGCATGGTTAGGTCATTGGTTAAAAGTCATCTTAAGGTGCTGTGATGGATCTGAGACGACCAGGAGGACAGTCTTCTAGCAACAAGTCCAATATGTAGACGCTGCCCTTTCTTTTGACCATCCATCCGTGCCAGTTACTCCGCACTCCGATGTCGCGGAGAAGGCTATACGCTTGATCCCGAACGAGAGCCTTAACAATAATAGCCATGATCATGGGCTAGCACACTACCACATCAACTCTCAGATCCACGGAGGCAAGGAAAACATTCATTAACATTACATAGCCAATGCAAGTGTCCATCTAGCTTATCCCACATGGCTGGTATCGTCTATCATATATACAATCCGTGCTCAACAGTCATCAACTTGGATCCAATCCTTCACAGCTCCCACCAAAGCTCTATCACCTCATCTTTCATCTCGTTTATCTTCAGCTGAGCCTTCTTAGCATCCCCCACCTTTTCATCACGTCTAGGGATATCATCCTCTACACGGTGGACATACACCTGCCGCAGATTCTTTCCAACCATTTCCGAATCGATCAGACGGTAGCTCTTCTTAAGGCGACGGTCCATCTTGGATCGCATCGGAGCCATGCTCCAGTCAAACCCTGCGGCCCCTTCCCAGCTGCCCTCCATCTTGTTCAAATCAATGCTCTCGAGTCCGGCAGAGTACTCGACGATGCTGTAGCCGTTGGTGAAGACCGTGTCGGACCCAAACGTAAACCGCTGTAGGAAACAACTTCCACAAAACTCGGAAACCTTGACCATCTTGTCGACGGGGGCCTGGTGCCACGATTTCCAGTGATGAAGACTCATGGGAAGACGACCAGATTCGTAGAAGCCACTCATATCCCCGCCCATGTCCAACTGGTGGAGTCCTTTCATGACCGAGAGCTTCGTCTTGGTCTTGCTGTAGATACACTGCTTGAGGAGACCGTCGCCCTGGGGCACATGCTCCGCCGTCAGACATGTCTCAAGATGCGGGTCTAGTTCGCGAAGAAGTGCCGGGCTGAGGAAGATTCCTGCGCCACCGAAGCCCATGTATCCATGATGATTGACGGCGTCGTGGTTCTCTGATAGACCGCCCACGTATGCCGCCTGCTTATGATCATATTTGCCGAGGATCTGACTGATCGGGTAGAGAGAAGGGAAGAAGGTGTCGTCGTCCACGATTGCCGTCCATTTCGTCTCGGGTGTCGCGTAACGAAGTAGATCACGTACAATGGCAAAATGCTGCTCATTGGGAGTAATTTTTATCGTTCCATGGACTCTTAATAATCAGCTCGACTCCGCGATCGTGGAACTGTCTCGTCAGGACTTCATATTTGGGTTCGTCGCCAGGGTCTGTAATCACAGCCAGCAGTCGAGCGTGTGTGTTTCCGAGCCAGCTCTCGAATTGCGACAGCGACTCATTCAAGCGCTCGAGGTTGGTGGCAACGCCGAATAGGAAGTCAGAGTAGTCCTGGACGGGGTATGCCGGTGGTACATTGAGCGTGATGGGTTCGCAGCTTGACTTAGTCCAACCCTCGCATGCCTGGTCCAGCTGGACGATTTGTCCGCGCTTGATGAGGGGATCGGGGTTCTGCGACACGGTCTGGCTATCGAGCTTGGCATTGATGACCGGCCGAATGCATCGCTTCTGATAGACGATATCTCTTGTGAGGCCGTAGGAAGGGCGACGGAGGTGATCGAGGGTCGGTTCGCAGGGCGGTGCGACAGCAAGGTTTGGGCGGTCGGGCTTTGCTTCGTCGAAGCGGAAGGGGAGCGAAATGAATCCTCCGAGGTTGAGGAAGAAGAGGGCGACTACTACGAATGCTGTGACAGCAATTCTTCGCCGACCGGAGCGGTAACGGGATGGCATTGCCAACCTCGCACACAGATACACCACCAAGCGATTGTCTCGAGGCGGGATCTATGACGTCGCCGACAGCGTGCAGCTCTTGTAGATTCGTCGCGGTGCTATCTGGATCGAGCGGGAACGAAGTAGACTCCGACGGTTCGTTGCGATAGAGACTGGGCGGTTCTGCCGGAGCAAAAATTGAAATGAGTCGTACACTCGGGGATGTCGCAATCACCTCAGAAGAGGACGTCAGGAGGTTGGGCGACGATGGATTCGAGGGACAAGTCCGTCAGGCGAGAATATAACCAAGAATGGGTATAAGGCAGAAGAAAGCAATATGAAAGACATCAAGACATATGTACCCCAAAGCGCAAACTGCTGATGTGCAAGACAAGACGTGGAAAGAGACTGATTGAAGGTGAAGAAATCATGCCCGGGTTCCAAGGTCGCCCGCCAGGGGGCGGACAACTCTAAAAGCGTGGGGGGTGGGGCCGAGCCAGCAATAAACCCGTGACTTCCCACAACCCGAAGAACAGTGACAAGACGAACCCAATATTATGTGTTGCGCCCCTTTCAATGTTCGCGAAGCTGAAAGCGCTTTTGTGAAAAGTGTCATGGTTGTTTCATTTTTCCCCATGTTTGCACTGCATTCCTGCTGACGGAGGCGACGTCATGGTTCTTGGGTCATGATAAGCATCGTGGGAAAAGTGGAGCCAGCTGTCCCCTATCATGAGTGTCATGTTGGCCAGATGCTGCGATGGCGATAAGAGATAAGAGATAAGCGATAAGCCGGATGATCAATCGAGGACATCACAACTGATGCAAATTAATGCTGCCTACGGGCTGTTAACAGACGATGCTTCTTTTCAAGCACCTAGTTACCTAATCACTAGGATCAACTGTGGTACTCGGTATATTATTAGAATCAGACAATGTCTTGGTCATGTCTCACCCTTAGAATAATGCTCCGGTGCAACACGTTTAGAACCACCACGACAGGAGCGAGATGTGGCTTGCATGTTTTACCCACTTGACCCAGCACTTGGCTTTCGTCGGGCTCCTTGATGCTCTGTTGTCTCGTTTATTTTTTGACCTGAGTGGTGGGTTAAAGGCGCCTCCAGCTCGTGAGAGCTTCACTTCTAGTTATGCACCAAGTGTGACGCAGCAAGGCGGTCAAGAGGCTTACCTAACTCCTCACAAGTATGATAAATAATTATATAAAAATAGCATAAAATATTCTAGAAATTTAGAGTATATCTTAGTTATTTTTATAACTATTTTATAAATTATTTTTACAAGTGTAATCTAACTGGCGTGTCTTAATATCTTTCCTCCTTAACCCAGGCCGCTACTACTTCCTGCCCTTGAAGGTGGCGAAAGAAAAACCATGAATCCCCTCACTCCCTTTGGCAGAATATCGCCATCAAATCTACTCTGGCTGACCATGTGCTCAGCCGTGCGGATAGAGACAACGCAAAACACAAATAGCCACGAGCTTCTTTAGTCTAGGGCCTTTGCTATCTACCGCGTGAAGACCATCACGGAGGGGAAAGGTAATATCATCTTGAGTTGCAATTCTGGCTCCTAATCTGCTTGGATTCTCACTAGATTAAGGAGTGGCCATAGCCACATTGCCAGGCGAGTCACCAAAGATAATCTCGGCAACGTCCTCTACTATCACACTTAGGAGCTCAGTGGTCGCACCCCTATGAAATAGCTCTATGACGAGCTCAAGGAAGATAACCTGGTCTTCTTTAGAGACCCGCGACTATTCAAGATATATGGCCTGCTACTTTATTTCAATAAAGAAAGAGATCAAGCTTTTTTTCTTATCAGCATCATTCTCCTTCGAGACGGCACCAATAAGTCCTCAACTGCTATTTAACATCTGCAACGCCATATCTGCAAAGATCTTCAAGGTCGCCGCTGTGTTCGGCTTCCTTAACATCTTGCTGAACCTCCTTAGCAAGGGTTCCCTTGGTCTCGACTGCTTAGGTCTAAATAACATTATAGGTTTCCAGAAGCATGACCTCTTTGATGCCTGTACACTCGCCGCGACCTCCTAGATGTTGGGAGGGGTTTCTTGTAGATGCTGGCTCTGACGACGTAAAGCATCTCCCATGGATGTCACGCTCCGTGCCCCCATTTCTAGGGCTCTTATCTGGCTGCGAATCCGGGCTTGTAATCGAGCTGTCCAGCGGGAAAGGCTGTCGACGACAGGGTCGGCTCTGCGCATGCCAGCATACAGACAGTTAGACTTTTTGCCGGTGTCCTTAAGCGAGGTTCTCTACTAGGCCTGTTTGTGACGAGAGGCTTGCTCCAACGACGTGATCCTTTGTTCAAGGCGATGAGCTGCTGTGGTGGCTTCCAGGTTGTCTTAGTTACCCTTCCAGAGGTAGTATCCTTGCGAGACTTCGGGCTGTTGGCACGCTTCTGAGAGTGCCGGAACTAACTCGATCGCATTGTGTCTTGCCTAAGAGAGGAGGGGGAGAACGCGGAGGACAGCATCGCAGAGGTAATTCTCAATGTCTCGGCGCAGTTCCGCTTGGTTTGCCGAACTGTCGCCTATCCTTCGGGCCATACTGTGGCGTGAGAGCTTCTTAGCGATCAAGAAAACGGGACACAAGAATCTGCTTGCTCGTGTTATTATTGTCGGGTGTGCTTTCCCCGTTGAAGGTTTAACTAGCAGCATCATATTAGTCTGTTCTATCTTGTTGCTGGACGGAGGGGTGGGTGTTAGATGCCGTTCCACGCTTAAAGGCGCGAAGTACGCTTCGACGGCAGCTGAATGTCCATTCTCCACAGGAGCTGGGGCAGCAACCATCCAAGTGTCGTCGGAGTTGTTGAGAGTGGGCTCTGAGAGGCTGTTGTTGACCGCGATGAGGAAGAGGCTTTTCTTTGTCTGCTCATATACCTGGATAGCTTCGCGTCGCCATCGAATGGGCTTGTGAACGTGGAAAAGCCGAGCCACGTTGGCAGCTATATTTCCGACAGTAACTTTGCGATAATGGATAACTGTGACGGCTGAAGTCGAGAGAATAGCATGGGGACAGAACCGAATTCCCATCGGAACAGGCCATGCCCGTTCCAACTAGTTAAAGAGGTCACCCGACTGGACCAGATCTTAATACTTAGATCCAACGAGTAATAGCAAGAGTCTAAGAGGAATTCCCGGCGTGAAGGAACATCTGTTATTCTGGGACTTGGCCTGTCGCTTCAAAGCGTAATGATCGCTTGTCGTCACATGGCGAAAAAGCATCAGCTAGACATAAGCATCAACAAGCTCCAAGATGCCGCAGTGGTTTCTGACTCAAAGTGGCTAATAGAGGGAGGATTGAAATCCGCTCTCCGCCGATTCATCCTTCTCTCTTCGTAAGTAAACAGACCCCCCTTTGAACCTTGCGCTTGAGGTCGAAAGCGTCGCAGCGAATAACATATCCTACCGCTGGTTAGAATATCTTTGACTGGATAGATATTGGAACGATTCTATTTGGTAAGGCTGCTCATACACTCAGGAGACCGCGTGTAACTAGCATCTCTTCTTAATTAGTATTGCTCACGCTGGAGGATACTGAAGAGCCATCTTGAACTGATGTCTAAAGATGTCTGGAAGGTTGCTGAACGCCAAGTGGACTTTTGGGCACAAGAAGGAGGCTTCATTCTTTTGATGGTGAAGAGGAAACATACAGCTTGCCCAGTGGCTGGAGCAGTGGAAGGAGGAGCCCGTGATGCATTCTTCTCGGCAGCCTCGAGGTCCTTCGCGCGTTCGAAGAGACTAGGCTCGCGACGAGTGCCCTAGCAAGCTATGGTCTTCTTAGTAGCGATGATATCGAATGTGGCTTTAGGGAATTGTGGTTTCGTTTTGCAGGATATCCATGTTAAAGTGCTAATGGTATAAAATGTGAACCACTTTGTCGAGAACTGGATGACGGAAGCATTTGAGCAAGATTTCAACCCGTTATGGGTGACCTTGGACATCGGGATTTCACTCCCAAGAACGGAATAGATCACGATAGCCCGGCCGTATCAAGCCTCCCCCTCAGAGCCAGGATTACCAAGTCACCTTCAGTCAACTCCAAGATGTTCTTCGATAGTTTCAAGACGCTAAAGTTGCTTCCAACCGCAACGTAGAAGGGCAACCTGGAACAAACCAACACTCCCAAAACATATCTAATGGCCTCAGCCAGATAGCTAGCGATGTGGCCACACTGATAAACATGATCGGCTCCCAGCAGACAACAATCGAGCAACAGAGAGATGTTATTCTTACTAACTCTGCTATGATCTAGACCCTTTGGGTTAGACTTCATTATGTGTCTTGACTTTTTTCTTTAGATAGATAGCCTAGACTCTAAACATCACTCCTCCTCCATGTTGCTTATGCTATTGTTATACCAGATTTGGTCCATTGTTTATTATCATTAATTATCTCCCATCTCTAGCAAAACTAGCTCTACTCATCTCATTTGCTCTATGGAATCCCGGAGCCTTAGTCACGCCCATGGATACTAGTAACAAATCCCACTACTCCCCTCGACACACACTCTCTATCTGCTGCTAGTACTCACACCTAAAGCGTCTCACGTCTGGCCTCAGCCAGGAGGGCATTTCATCGCGTACACCTTCTTCAACCTGAGGAGTATTAAAAACCTTCTTTTTGACCAGGTTATCCCCACTCCACTCGAGAAATTCAATGTCGCCAGTAAGAATCATCAATCCTTTGGCAACTCTCATTTGCGGGGGAAGCTGAGATGGCAGTTCTTTATTCATTGTCTCAAACTCCTTGAGCAGAATGCTTTCGATCTGCAATGCTGCCTGGCGGAGGAGACATGGGGGTTGATGAATGCTGCACTGGTGACCCACGTTGGCGGTTGCTTGTCTGACGCTGTCCTACGCTGCCTGAAAACATTGCTGACGGTCTGAAGAAACACTACAGCTCTCAAGGATAACATGGCTCGGGTGCATGCATCGCGCGTGGCCGCAGAGACAAGTATACCGGTAATGCCCGGTTGCATAATGCTGGAAGTCTCCCAAGGTTATCGAGGCTGGAGTGATTCGCATCCTTTTGGTCCCATCACCTTGAGGAAGAGGGAAGTGCAGAGAATACACGTCGAAGGGCGATGATAGACCATGTCTAGCTGGGCTCAAGGCTAGTTGCAGCACATGGGTAAAGCTTCCTTCAGGGAAGGCATAGAAGAGTCCAGTGAAACAAATATCAGGACCACACTTCTAATTGATCCAGCTGTCGTACTCTTCTGCGCGCATGGAAATTATGCGGTCCTTGTGATTTTCCCAACGGACCCTGATGAGGCCGTGGAAATGTTGAGGATCTTCCTGGTATAGTTCCCGAAGGCGTTGTTGAAAGCCATTGAGGGCCTCTCCGGCTGGCCAAATCGGCTAGATAGTATCAGGCAGAGTTTCTAGAATTGCTCCTGTAGGATGGGCTGCTTCATGCTAGGAAATTGCCGCATTCTCGATCCGTCGGTGCTTTCTCTGTAGCTCTGCAATTCTCCCCTCGCTAGCTTGAATATCGCTAACGACACGGGCTTCCATGGATAATGGGGAGGCAGGCCGCTTCCGCGAGTCATGGTCCACAGCAAACTCTGCAGTGGTATAGCTGCCCTGCTGCCCTAAGCCTCTGTCAATACCATTGTGAATAGTAGAATCCAAACCCAGAGGGTCTAGAGTGTCAGGCTCTTCATCTGCAGGAATGTCTCTGGGTGTAGTCTCATCCACGGGGTCTTCCAATCCAAGCCTGGTGTGGAGGCGAGCTAGTCTCCTGCGGATCTCGCCCGACCGGCGCCCTCGCCTTCCTTCAAAGAGGGGGGAATATCTGGCAGGGAGAGTACTGGGGGTTCCTTGAAGAGATGGGCGTGAGGGACGTGAAGATGAGATTGGCGAGGTCTTCGGCGGTGAGGCCTGGGGGTGGGAACCACAGCGGGTTCATCTTCGTCTGAGATCTCGATAATCTCTATCTTAGGTGCCCTATCTTCCTGGGGCTCCTTGGGGCTGGTTGATTGCAGAAGTTCTTGCCGTGCTTGGGATAAATTCAGCTATTATTGCTTCCCGAGCGGTGTCTCTTCAATCAGCGTACTTCACATGTCCTAGACAGCAACATAAGCATCGGCAAAAAAAGAGCACTCGCTCATACGAGCCCCATACCTTTAGGTAAACACTAGACAAGTATCTGGAGAGGTAAAATCATTCCTGGCAAAGGGTTTAAACCAGGATGGCGCCCAAGGAAGAGCTAGGGTATCCGCTCAAAGAGGCCCAAGAGGTAAAAAGACTCAAGTCAAGTAAATACAGCTGGGCCCGAGAGGGCGAGGGCGACGAGGTTGTGACTTCTATGCGAGAAGTAAAAGAACGGGTGAAAAGCCAGAAGGAGCATATTACGGGAAGATGCCAGAGAGTACCAGTAGGCTGTCCTCTTCTTCGCCAGCTCAAGGAATGGAATTAAACATCGGGTGTCCTAGGGTTTGCGCTTCTAGCAATTAGTGACACAATCACAAAGGTGCAAAATCACAGTAGAACCACAAAGGGAGTGCGCACTATAGAAAGAAACCCAGTTGTCTATCAAGCAATAATTCCATAATTGCTAAAGGCCCCAAGCCGTGAAAGTTCTCCTGGCCCATTCCTTTCCCATAGTGCCGCTGTTGTAAACCATCTCCCATCCCATACCTTCCCCCCTGTCGTGAATCATCCGTGATCACTGCCTATATTCCGTATTCCGTAGTCATAGTCCGAATATAAGCATGAAACGCCGTCATTGCCCATTGTAACAAGAAAGAAAATGTCAGCGGGAGCGAAGTTAATCGTAGCTGACATGCCGTTCCATACCGCTGTACACCTTAGTGTACCGAGAAGAAAGGAAGGCTGTGGCATTGAATACCAATGGGGAAAAGAGAAGGAAGGAAGAAGAAAAGGGGAAGACACATGCCAGTCCCACGTCGCAGAGCATCCCGTCAGATCAGTTTTGCGCGTTCTCCAGCTCTGCCAGTCGCGCAAGCGTCTCCCAGCTGCACCTGGCGTGCATCACAATGCGAAGCACATCTGGAACACTGACCTCGGCGTCCAGGAACCATTCCCACAGTGTCTCCAAATCACTCGTATCGGCCAAGGCCTGGCGCCGCCGGGCAAATACCTCAAGGTCCCGATCCAAGCTCTGGCGCCACTGACTCATTTCTTCGGCAAAGGTCTCGCGCTCCTCACCCAAGGCTTGGCGCTCCTGGGCAAAGGCCTGGCGCTCCTGGATAAAGGCCTGGCGCTCCTCACCTAAGGCCTGGCGCTCCTCTTCCAAGGCCTGGCGCTCCTCATCCAAGGCCTGGCGCTGCTGACTCATTTCTTCTACAAGGGTCTTGCGCTGCTCGGCCGTGGAAGTGCCAGACCCTTTGAGGACGGAAGCCATATCCTCTAACAACTTGTCCCAGTGCTTGCCGTGTGGTTTGATCCTGCGGCGGAGTCCAGTTACCACGTCACGAAGTTCCATTGGATGGATCTTGGGTTCAACAGTCTTGAGTTCAGCAAGCAACGAGCCAAGGGTCTCTTTGCCGTACGCCTGCTCAGCGGGCGCCACCTCAATCGTCTCCTGCCAGGTATGCTCATCTCTGTCCTCGTAGTAGTGCTCCTTGATTTTAACACTCCAGTCTGGGAGGTGATCAGAACAATAAAGCAGCACCTGCTTCTTCAGACCCATCGGCAAGACCCGGATGACTTGCTCACTGAGCCACAGTCCCATCCGGTCCTTCAAGGCATATTGGTCGAAGTGGGGGTTTCGAACTTGGTTGACAAGATCGCCAGCGCGCTCGAGGGCCTGGGCCCTGGTGATGGAACGCGTGATCACCTGCTCGATGGGCGAGTCGTCGTCGTCGGTTGACGCTGTTGACTCTCGGTGAGATCTTTCTTCACTGGGCAATGGTTCTCGAGGACCTGACTGGAGCTGGAGTTGAGTGTGTCGAAAGCGAGAGTTGACAAGGCCTCGATACTGATGGGTAGGTGGTTCTGCGGTAGTAACGATGCTGAATGTGTGGTGGCCAAAACCCTCATGGCGGACTTGAGGAACAACCATTTCTTGGTCTATCTCCACAAGAAAGCTTCTGTCATTCGTCTCGGCGCAATTGAGGATCGCAACCCGGAGCCACTTGGTTGTATCATGAACGCCAAAGAGTTCAAGGAAATGTGGGCTGGAGTTCTGGAGACTGGCCTCGTCCAATCCGACACCTCTGTGGAAGAGCATCGCGATCACATAGATCATATCGGAGGCTGGAATGCAAGGTGACTTGCCGACTCTCTTGTAGAGTTTCATGGCCTTCTTCGAGCGGCATCTGATCTTCTTCCATCCAGGGTTGGAGCCGTCAAGTGTCGTGTTGGCCGTGGTTTCCAGAAGCTTGCCCTTCATGAGCCTGTGAACAGCGTCGCTCCAGCATTCAGGTGCATCGTGTTTCACCAGGTCCACCTGTCTGAAAATCTCATCCACGATCTCGGAACAGACCTGCTGTTGGGTGTCCAGGTCGATGTCTCCGAATGAAAAATCTCTATAGGCTTGGACGCTGAGACCTGAGAAGTCTAGGTCCCGGCTCTGCAGGGTTTGCAGTACTCGTTCCTCCTGTGTCGGCATGATCGCTACACTAGGCCGAATCAAGATCGTCACAGTCTGGCAGGGAGGCTAATCACAGAGGGAGTGTCAGTTGCTATGTCTGCAAAGTCATAAGCACATGGGAAGTAAGTACCTGTAATGGAGAGTCAAGACATAAGCCTGGCTGCTGGGGGAGTTGCTGGTGATCTGTCCTAGAGCAGAAGTCAATAAGACGTGAAGTTGTTGGGGCCCTGGGAGTGTATCCTTACTTACGTGATAGAGTGGTGGTTAAGCTCATAACACTGACGTATAGTTCGAGTGTGACGTGGGTTTGTCTTTGAGCTTGCGTGGGAGGTAGAGAGCTGCTGAGAGGAACGCAGGCGGTCCGATCAGAGGGATAAAGAAGAGTGGTTGTGAGATGAAGGAGGGAGGGTTGGTTGGAGGGACGCAGAAGGTCCGCTCAGAGGGAGAAGAGTTGCTATGTGAGATAAAGAAGCGCTGCCTTGAGGGACGAAGAAGTGTCAGACGTAGAAGAACGACCTCAACGTAGAGGCAAAGGGATAAAAGACAACCTTGCGAAAGCTGCAAGTGAAGAGGTGTTGTGTGAAGGAAAGGGAAGTAAGAGAAGAGAAGCTTGCGACGAGCTTGAAATACCCGCCTGGGGAGGGGAGCTAGAAACACGGCGAAGTGCAGTGAGCTGTGTGGATATCGAGAATGCCTATGATCATGGGCAGGCGCCTGGTTGGCGAGTTACTCATTCTTGAAATCTCTGGTTTTAATATGGTCATCCTACCTTAGAGGAGATGAACCTCAAATCTCTAACACGCCTCCCCAGCAATCAGGGTGTGGGGCTTCAAGCGGGGCAAGCCGCATAAATGCAAAACGAGTCTCCATTATGTGTCGTCGAGCGGCAGTGATGCCTTCTGTCGAGGGGATGGATAAAGCTGGGAGGGACGTCTCGAGGAACGAACAGTGGCCTGGAGCTAAGCCATGTGTGTTTGGCGTCGGCGAAATAAAACCAGCGGTCTGAAGTGAAGCCATGCTCTTGAAGCTGGCGGAAATAGTTAAGAGAGAAATCGTAGCCTGGAACTAGGCCATGTTTTGTTAAGGATGGTGACGGCCGCATTTGTTGTTGTTTGTTAAAGCTCTTTTTGTCAGCCACAGTTCTTGTGTAATCGCACCCAATGAGGATAATAAATGACGAAGTGTTCCAGTGACACAGGGGGTACCGGGTGGTTGACCGAACCACTGTCCCTGGCGATACCTTCGATCTGTCTGTGTTCGTCTGACTCGATGTCGGTCCAGACAATGGCCGCCTGCATTGCCAGGTTCATGGGGATGGGGTCATAGGGGTGAGCCTCCAACAAACCCTCAAGGTAGTCCTTGAGTTCCTTCTGTGGATCCAGGATTCCTAGCAAAGGGACTCTCAACGAGAAATGGGAGTTCTCTCAGCCACCGCTGCGCCTGATAGGCGCCAACGACCCCGAAGTCTACCATTTTCGTAGAACTCCACGCAGCTCAGCATTAAAAAGACATAGGTAGTTTATCTTCTAAGCCAGCACCACATTAATGGGGACAAAATAGATTGACGATAATTCTCCTTTCCTCGCAAACTCCGATGCGCTGGCGATCCAGACCAAGTCTGGGATACCATCTGCATCAACCAACTTGTCCTGAAACCCCACAGGATGCGTCTCACTTCACTTCCACAACCTGGGGCATTTTCTAAGGCTCGACTTTCACATCATTATCATTAAGTACAGTACAACCTCCTACGGCCATGACGCCCAAGCCTTAGGGGCTGCCAAGGTATATCATTCCGCTATCCTTTTTGCACACCCAGCTGATTTTCCCAAGCCTCCCCACTCCCTTCCTTAAGACAGCCGATCTCGGGGTATCTCATGCTCTTCAGCCTCCCGCCCGCCTCGAGTTACCTCCAGTTCAACGCCAGGGCTCTGCCAAGCATCTCCTCTTATCTATCAGCACAGCCAGTTCCGTCGCCTTACGCCTCCTTATCCCATCAATCAACCGCCCAACTCTATCAATCGACTTCAGCATGTTCCTCTACAGCCCAGGTCCTCCCATTTCCGCACCACGTTGCCAATTTGACCTTTCTACTGCCAGAACGGTGTAGTGCACCAACGACATTGAAGAAAGTGGTCTCCTCACAGGCGTACCCACCACCATTGCGGCTAGGGCACTCTTCTATGGTGCATCATTCGCCAAATCAGAAAGCCATCACCACGGAAGAATCGCAAGTTCATCTCAGAGTCGTACAGCCTGGTCAAGGGCTCGAAGAAGCGGTGGGGAGGTCTCTGAGCAACCCAACGCAGATCCAGAGTCGTACAGCTGGATGTCACAATGCTGCTGAGGAGGCCCACAAAGAGGTGCAACTCCTGGCAGACAAATGGCTCGCCGCAACGCAATCAACCACTCGCACAAACTCCCGAGTCCAGAAGTTCCGTGCCTCACTCAAGAGAAGGTGCCCTTCTGACCTTTACATCAAGAAGACGCACGAACGCGATTCCCAGCTCCATCGTATTGAGGATGTTATGAAATTTGCCGAGTCTGAGTGGGCTGCCATGGGGATTGCCAGGCCTCTTTTTCGACGTGCCTCGATCGTGTTTGGACCTCCATTCAAAGCCCCCCAAACACCAGCCGAGCATGCCAAGGACGAGGTCATCTCAAATGACTTTGCTGACTGCGACAACAAAGACCTGCTGGGAAAGCGGTTTGATAAAACTTCGCTTGAAACTCTCGAAGACGCTGAGGATGAAATTATCAAGCAGTGGCTCATGTTTGTACAACTAAATTACCAGCCTCTGCGTATACCAGGACACTAATAAGTTGTCAGGTCTCCGATTGAATCAATTGGTGATAGCACCGGCACGATCTTCTAGCTCAGTTATCCCATCAAGGGCCGGGCTTCGACCATAACAAAGAATACATTTCCAACATATCATCGCATTAGTGAATAGCACCAGCACATCGGGTCTCCTTGCACATACAAGCGTCACTAAATTAACTGATATTATCGTCTCTAATTCCGCCTCTGAGGCGACGAGGCGGGGGTTGTTCCTTTTTTTCGCCTTTCTGTGCACTGAAACCTCCGACTCATAATGGCCTAATTCAACAGGCTGCCAGTGTCTAGTTTTAGACGACCGCTCGCGTGCCAATTATCCAGCTACAAAAACGCGCATCAGAATCCAAAAGCCTAGGAAGTACGACAATGATGTTATTGTGCCTCTGTCTATAATACAGGCGAGACAAGATGGCACTCTCTCGCCAGATTCCTGTCCCACTCTACTATACAGCCATCTGGCACCAAAAACCAGAACCTCACTTGACTTACAAGCACTCTTCTCTAAAGCGAAACACGGGGGCTAGACCCGGGAGGAAATGGGAAGGTTTAATTGTGATCCTGCAGCTCACAGGTATGGCTTTATCTGTTCTTCCGACCATACCCAAAACTTCTCTGCCATTCCAGTTCCGCCCTCGGACTCTAGTAATGCGCCAGCCTGTAGGTCTGGGCGAATGGGCATGAATCGGCCCCAGGGGACAACTAAACGCTGTTAGAGGCCATGTCCTCGACGGCGAGGGGGGTAACTCACCCCAGATTCCTGACTTTTTCGATTTTGATATCAGGGGAAAATGCAGCAAAGAGCTCGGTATAAGCTCCATTAATGGGAGGGTAGCAAGTTACGACTCGAGGGTAGTATAACCACCAGGATGAGGTACGGTCAAGTTCGCTGTGTAAGTTGCCGGGGTTGAGCGCCTTTGTATATTAGCAACTGGCCGGCTGAGAGCAATTAATAGACCTACCGCGCTCACAATCCCATCTTCTTTATACCTCCTTGCAAACTCGACATTATGGTAATAATTGCCAGCCTTGCTCACGCCATACTTGTGTAGGATCGTGCGCGGCTTGTTATAATCGAGGTTATCGGGGTCAAAGCCGTTTGTGGGTGAAAATGCATCAGCAGCTGAGCTGGACACCCAGATGACGCGGACAGAGTCTTTGGGCGCTGTCTTGGCTGTCTCCTGAAGAAGAGGTGTGAGGCGCTTGGTAAAGAGAAAGTGGCCGACGCAATTCGTCCCCAGCTGAAGCTCATATCCCTGCTTCGTCTCTGAGCCCTCGGGGGGCGTCATAACTCCTGCATTGTTAAATAGGAGATCAAGCCTGCTCTCAGCTTCGAGGAACTCCTTTGCCGAGGTACCAATAGTGGTCAAATCAGCAAGGTCAAGCTTGAGCAACTTCAGCGCGCCGCTGGACGACAGATGCTGCTGCTTAATGGTCTCAATAGCGACCCGACCTTTTTCCTCGCTGCGACTGGCGACCCAGACAGTGGCGTTCTTGCTGTAGAGCACTTGTGCAACCTCACGGCCGACACCCGTGTTGGCGCCCGTCACGAGGGCGACACGGCCAGTTAGATCAGGCACTGAAGACTCTGTAAAGTGTGGTTTTGGTGGAAAGGCTTGGCTGAGGGCGTTGATTGGATTCATAATTGGAAGGGGCGCCATTTTTTGAAACCTTGATCGGTGATTGATGGGATTCCTGAGACTGTCTTGATGGTTGTTGAAGACTCGACTCTCCTCCACGGCACGGATATCACGGGACAACTCTCGGCCGCGCGGGGCAATGAGCCGAGAAGCCGGAGACTTGACCATCCTGAGACAGATAAGACATTCTTGCCCGTTCTTTGACGTGCTGGAAGCAAGTGTATTGTTTGTTTAAAGAGAATGCCGTCCTTTAGGAGGATTTCGCTTACACCACAGCCTCGAGATAAATGGCCTGGAGCTTTTTTAAGTGCTTACGGTACGTCTGGGCCCTCCTTGGCGCATGCCCGTGTGACTTGATTCGCCTACGGACTGACCTACTCTAGCTTTGGCATGGTTTTGTCAGGAAATGGGAAATGGGATTTGCCCTGGGAATGACAAAGTTTCACGAATAAAAAGAATCACGTGGTTAGGATCAAAGATTCAACTCTGACCAGACTGAGAAAACACAAAACACCGCCGTATCATCGTGAGCTGAATGAAGCTCCCCTCTGTCGATTGGCGCCCTCCTCCCGAAATACGCTTTTCCCCATTTGGGCTAGCAACCCCAAGTCTCCTCCAACGTCACTGGCCATCCTCGCTGCATCGTCCCCTGGCCCCCGCACAGCCACACCTCGGGTGAGCCTCATCAGCCTCAATCGGACTGGGGATCGGTGGCTTGCCTTTTCGGGTCTGTGGTGGACGTCAACTTGCCCCAGCCATAACATCGGACAAAAACGTCACCCTCAGCCTTTTTTTCCAAGCCCGACTCTTCTATCCCTCTCGTTAATTCCGTCTCTCGCGCATTCACCTTCGGCCGGCCGCTTTCCGTCTTCACTGTTTCCCTTCTCTCATGCCGCGGTTCGTCCGGTGCAATCGACCGACCGCGGACCCTTCGCGACCAACCATCGTCATCCACCACCTCTGAACCGCGTTGACTGCGAAATCCTCCGATCGCATCTAACCCTTCCGAAAAGCAACCTGCGCAGCTGCCCTGGGATATGCTTTGATATCGGCGACCACGGCGCACTCTTCCTCTTCTGCCGCGATCGCGTTTGACTCTCCCTTGTCGTCTACAGTCTGCTGTTGCCCGTCGATCGATCATCCTGTTTGTTTGCGCCATACCCCCGCCGTTCGAGGCAGCCCCCTCTCTCGTCTCGACCAGTTCATCCGAGCCGCCTCCGCTCCCGGGTCAACCTCCTTTCCCTTGTGCAACCCGAAGCAATTTACAGCAGCCGTCTCCCGCGAATTTCTTTGGCCAGTCATCATGAGTGTTCCTTGTAAGTTGCCCGGCTACCCCCCTTGGCACAGACCCTCTCCCTGTGAATCAGATGCTAAATACACAACCCGTCCAGTGACTCCCGACGAGCTCGAGCGCTATACCTTCATCATTGATGAAATCCTTGAGTCGGCCGACCTCGAGACCATCTCGCGAAAGAAGATTCGACAGGGTTTGCAGGCTGCCCTCGGCGGGCAGGATCTCAGCGACCAGAAGGTATGCAACCTCTCTACCAATATTGCGCTTGCTGGCTCCCTCCTCTTGCAACCACCTTTTCATCCCGTCTTGCTAACCCGGCACGATAGGACGCCATTAAGCGCCTTATCGAGGCCCGTTTTGACGCCGTTTCTGGAGCCGACAACGGTATCGTGCCCCCCTCCTCCGTCGAACCGTACGCCACCAATGGCACATCCGATGCTGGCGAGACCGAACAGTCGGCGACTCCCGAGCCCTCGCGAAAGAAGGTCAAGCGATCATCCTCAGCTGAAGACGCAGACGCTCGTCTAGCCGCGCAGCTGCAAGCACAAGAGAACAGCCTAGCCAGAGGACGCAAGACCCGGGGAGGGGACAAGGCAAAGCCCACCAAGAAGAAGGCTGCGCCTCGCAAGAAGAGCGCCAGGAAGGTCAAGGCCGATGACGACAGCGACTTGGACACGGGGGATGCCGAGGTGGGTAAGAAGAGGAAGGCTGGCGGGGGTTTCCAGAAGCCGTTCAACCTGAGCACTACTCTATCAGAGCTCGTGGGTGAAACCCAGGTATGTGCCGTGTCGGTTTCGACACCCAGGCAAAGATCTTCGGGTGGACTAACATGCCACAGCTGTCCCGACCCCAAGTTGTCAAGAAGCTGTGGGAACATATCAAAGCAAACGATCTTCAAGATCCCAAGGACAAGCGCCAAATTATATGCGACGAAAAGATGCAAGCAGTCTTCAAGCAAGCCAGAGTGGACATGTTCCGGATGAACAAGGATATTGGAAACCACCTTTACCCGGTTGGAGAGGAGTGAGCTACTACAAGATGACGATGCAGGCACAGGCATCGACACGAGGAATGTCAACGAAGATTTCAGATGACAGCGTTTTAGGCGCGCAGCGGCGTAACCGGCATTGATGGGTTGCAGGTTTTGTTTATTCCCCCTTGGCGGCAATGACAGCATATGGACAGGGGAGCATACTGGATGATTTTAGTTGGATGAGTCAGATGCTTTGGCTCTGAGTTTCCCCCGTGGCTTCAGCAGAGGCCGTCGAGCAAGTGCTCCGAGGATATCTATGGGCCTGTTGGGAGATGGATGTAAAGGTTGGGAGCATTATAGTTGCTGGGGAGTGAAGGGCATTTCGTCCCGGTGGGCTCGTTGGCGTCCACATGGCACTTCACATCTGGTCGGGAGGAGTATGATTTTATACTAGGAATTCCTACACCACAGCTTGTGCTGGTGGTTTAAAAAAACAGACTGGTTGCTCCCTGAGCACCAGATAAAACAAGACCAAGTTGTGTCACCTGGACGTGTGACAAAGAAGGAGTATCATCCGCTGACCATAACGATAACCAAAGGCGATATCCAGAGCATGCAAAGAGTGCCTTGCTTAAACAAAAAGGAATGAATGCCTAAGGCGGAGATGCTGTGAATCATCAAGACAAGGCACACCACTGTCGCATTGGAAACCTCCCTTTGACTCCTTTCTGTGTCTGCCTTTGTGAGAGAGCTTTACCACCCGCATCATAATGACTCAGGGATAAAGGCCCAGGCCAATCTCGCCAACTCCGGCGTTTGTCTGGCCGGTGACTCTTTCAAATGGCACGACATCCAAAGAAAGCCAATCAAGCGCCTCAGTTTTGCATCGCCCCGGCTCTCCAGCCCCGGACGGGTGAGATTACTCAGCCACGGATACGGGTAAAAGTGGCTGCACAAGCCACACAACGCCCCCACGAGACGACAGGGCAGGGCATTAAGCTGGAGGTACGTACCTCCCTGGCTGGAGGTGGTTCCTGCTCGCCCGCCGAGTCGGGGAAGTGCCCCGCCATTGCGAACAGAAGAAGGCCCAAGGCAACCCCCAAATAAAATCTGGTCGACATCATCGTCCAGCACATCACTTTCACCCATTCTTCCCGACCGCGATAAATTTACTTCACTGCTCCCGACGACTCAAGAAGACCATCAAGACACTGCCTCCGACATACTCGACTCTTCTCTGCTTAAGCCCTCGGCCCAAACCAAACACCTTCCTTGTCAAGCGCCTTGACGAGCGACATAAGCCAGAGTTCCACGGATCTATCCTCCAACTTCAACCACGACGACAAATCAACCTACCACCAAGCACTGGCAACCGACCGTTATGGCTCCACAGGCCGGAGACTCTGGAGCAGCTGCCTCCGAACCCCAGAACCAAGGCAACGCTTCTCGCAATCGAGGACAAGGACGAGGCAAAGGCAACCAGGGCCGTCGAGGAGGTCAACGACGTGGACGAGGCGGAAACAATGCCAACGTCCCCTCAGTTCCCGCGAACCCAGCTGCCCAAGATGTCGCTGCCGCAGCATCCAGAGCCCATGCTATGAGCGCGGGCAAGACGGCTGAAGCTGCTGCCGACGACGATGACGAAGGCGAAGTCTGTTTCATTTGCGCGAACCCAGTCGCCCACCACTCGATTGCACCCTGCAACCACACGACATGTCACATCTGCGGTCTGCGTATGAGAGCCCTTTATAAGACGAAGGACTGCGCGCACTGCCGTGTACGTTTTCCTCCCTGGCCTGCTGCCAAGTGCTGAATCACTAACAACCTACTAGACCCCGGCTCCCTATGTCATCTTCACCGACGATGCTGAGAAGCGTTTCGAGGACTATTCGGAAAAGGACATCACCACAACCGACAGCAACATCGGAATCAAGTACACCAACGAAGATATCGTCGGCGACACAGTCCTCCTCCTACGATACAACTGCCCTGACCCGTCCTGCGACTTTGCCGGCCTAGGCTGGCCCGATTTGCACCGTCATGTCAAATCCGCCCACCGCAAGCGCATGTGCGATCTCTGCACTCGTAACAAGAGGGTTTTCACGCACGAGCACGAGCTGTTTGGGGACCGTGAGCTGGAGAAGCACATGCGTCATGGAGACGACAAGCCCGGCGCCGCGGACCAGACCGGTTTCAAGGGCCATCCTCTCTGCGGCTTCTGCGGAGAACGATTCTACGATGACGATAAGCTGTACGAGCACTGTAGAATGAAGCACGAGCGATGCTTCATCTGTGACAGACGGGACTCGCGACATCCACACTATTACCTCGACTACAACGCGCTCGAGGAACATTTCAAGAAGGATCATTTCCTATGCAAGGACCGGGAATGCTTGGAAAAGAAGTTTGTCGTGTTTGAGTCGGAGATGGACCTGCAGGCTCATCAGCTGAGCGAGCATGGAGGCAAGACGGCAGGAAGGGATGCACGAGTAGTCAACATGTCGGGATTCGATCTTCGAACGCCCTATCAACAAGAGCGAGGAGGTCCAAGTGGACGTGATGGAGAGGGACGACGTGGTGGGCGAAGAGGAAATAGGGGCCGTGACCCTAACGCGGAAACGGTCCCTGTGAGCTCTGCCCAGCCTTTACGACGCGACGAGATTGCTTTCCAGCGCCAGATGGCCATTCATTCGGCCCAGTCTGTTTCGAACCGGACCTTTGGTGGCGCGCTGTCTGCTCCTTCGCCTACGCCAGCTGCTGCTTCATCACAGGCCTCATCACAGCCTCGCGGCGGCAGCTCATCCACTACGCCTCGAGGAAGCCAGACGAATCTCGCCAACCCGATTGAGTCGGCTACCGTCGTCGACACGGCAAATCTCTCACCTGAGGAACGTGCTCGACTTGTTCGTCACGGCGCCGTGGTGGAGCGAGCATCCAACCTCCTCGGAAACGACACTCAGCGCATGGCTACATTCCGTAATCAGATCTCGTCCTACCGCCAGGGTGGCCTCACGGCGCCACAACTCATCGATGCCTTCTTCACGCTCTTTGCCGACACATCGTCCAACGCTCTCGGAACGCTTGTGCGAGAAGTCGCAGATCTGTACGAGGACAAGGCCAAGGCCGACGCCCTGCGCAAGGCTTGGCAGGACTGGCGCGCCATCAATGAGGATTACCCAAGCTTGCCTGGCCTGAGCGGTATGCACGGCGCAACGTCGAGTTCCAGTGGTTGGGCCAACGCAGCCACCGCGAACCCGGCTTTGCCCAACGCTGCGCCATCTCAGAAGCACTCGAACCGCGTGCTCAAACTCAAGAACAGCACAAGACTGGGAGGTCCTGCGCCAGTTTCGGCTGGACCCTCATCATGGGCCGCTCGCCCTACTGTGACCCCGCCAACTTCTTCCTCGTCCGCGTTTCCATCTCTCCCTTCGGCTGCTGGCTCCTCCTCTTCATCCTCCTCCCGCCCCAACTGGACAGCCTCTTCTGCTCCTTCATCCTCACAATCAACGACCCTCAACCGTCCCCGTCCGGCTCCCCGTCCCACAGGCGAGGACGCCTTCCCCGCTCTGCCCGCTGCACCAAAGCCCACAACCACAATCTTTGGTTACGGCAATGGCCGTGCCGTCCGACGTGACTATGGACACCGTGAGACGGGGTTCCAGTGGGGTGGTGGACCAAGCACACCCGCTGCAGAGGAGCCTGCTGCCGGAGTCGAAGAGACCGGAGGCAAAGGTAAGAAGGGTGGAAAGAAGGGCAAGAAGCAGGTTTTGGTACAATGGGGTTAAGATGATGATGAAAATTGATGTGTGACGAAGCTGCTGTTGGAGTCGTGTTGGGGATACCATGTCATGTAGCGATGAGGAGAATTAGCGATCAAGATATCCCAGAGTGCCAGTTAGGATGCATATGGATCTATCTACAGTTTGTAATTGATGTCAGTTGCATGAAGATGTTGGTCAATCAAAAGGTGACATAACCTGAGTCAAACTCAAAAGTGGTAGAAGACATAGCCATAACTCATTAAACATATGAGAAGCAATACTTTTTTACTACGCTGCCTAGAAGCGACAGACACTGGTCGAAACAACATATCCAAACCAAGTACAATACCCAAGTCCCAGCTGTCCCATCCTCATCAAGGTACAAGAGTCAGTTCCATCTAAACCCAATATTCCAAAGCCCATAACCCACAATTCAACACCCAGTCTTCATTCATAGAGCTGCCGGCTCGTAGTATTCACGGAACCGGTCCGAGTCATCCCACTGCACGTTGTACACTACGTTCCAGCAAACAAGGAGCAGCATAGGGAATCGTGTCGTCCAGAACGACAGATACCCATCGGGGAGTGGCCCCACGCTACGCTTGAGAGTGTCGGGCATGTCTTCGTAGTGATTCCTCTTGTTTCGGAGAGCACGCAGCAAGTCCAAGAGTCGTGAGCCCGTGTACTTGCGCTGTTTGCCAAGGGAGTCGACAAACTCTCGTGGCAGAAGCCGCAAAAAGTCATTCTTGGTCACGCCGGATGCGTGACGTTCAAGCTCCATGAGGGCGGGCGATGGTGGATCTCTCGGTTCCTTCTCGAAATGATCCGAAACATCGCACAGGAAAGCAAGCCTCTTCTTGGGCGACCAGAAGAAAGGGTGGGCCATGATGTCCTTGGCGGTTGGGCGCATCTTTGGGTCGGCTTGAAGCATCGACTCGATGAGATCCTTAGCCTCAAAGGCGAAGTCGCCCAGGGAGTCAAGGAGATTGAGATTGTAGTTGCCCTTGCGGATATTGACTTCCCGCATGTATCGATCGCCACAGTCAAAGGGATGCGAACCATTTGTCAAGACGTAGAAAAAGACCAAGCCGAGCGAGAAAATGTCGATGGCCCGCGTCGCCCGTCGGTGGGGCATCATGCCGTCTCCCACTAGAACCGAGCCAGAACCGCTCTGTGTACTCAGATCATTCATGACGTTGCCTCGGGCATCATCATCGAGCAAGAGTTCAGGAGCACGCCAGCCAGAAGTTCCAGCTGCCCGACCAGTGGTCGCACCGAAAGATGACTGGCCTCCTTCAAGCTTCTTGCACAGTCCAAAGTCAGACACCAACATCCTTGGCTTGCCATCCTTCGCCATGTTGACCAGGATGTTCTGTGGCTTGAGGTCTCGATGGACGATGCGAAGTTCATGTAGATGGCTGATACCATTGGTGATCTGATAAAGAATGTTGGGAAGGTCACGTCCTCCAGCGATGGCAAGGTCTCGGAAGTAATTGGGCTTCTCCACGACGTCGGCCAGCGAGGCAGCACAGCGTTCCAGTGCGATGTAGAGGAATCCATCCCGTGACTGTTGAGCGTAGTATCGGATGACTGGTTTTGTTAGCAGTCGCTCTTAAAGACGATGTATGCAACCTACCATTTGGATGGTCGTCACTCTCCCTAAGCAGTTTGGTCTCTTGAGAGGCAATGTCGAAGAACTGGATCAACATGCGCTTGACAGCCACCTCTCGGCCGTCATACTTGCCAGCAAAGACCAGGGTTCCATTACTACCCGTGCCCAGCTGCTCATCCATGTCGACCTCGATGCTACCAAGACGAATGATGGAGCCTGTAACGGACTGCATGTCATTGGCGACAGTCATGACATCAGGCTCGAGGCTAGGACGATCGCCCAATTTCTTGGCGTTCTTAACAGCATCCTCGACAGTCCCTGGACCAGGGTCGTCGTCACGGGACTGTGATGCCTCGGCAGCACGACCCTTGCGATGCTTGACCCCTCCCCGTCGTCCCCTATGGGCTTTCTTCTTCTTCTCACCTGGTCGATTCTGATTGCCTTCGGGTTGTTCGTTCTGAGTTTTGTTGGCGGCCGAGGCCTGAGCCTCGTCTCGGGGGGCGTCCACCTTGACGGGTCCCTTGGTGGGAGACTCAACTTTGGGTTCAGCCTTGTGCTTGTGAGGCCTGGGGGTAGCCTCCCCGTCTGTCAAGTCCACGTCGGCGATAGGGGTCGATGGGAGATCCTTGTCCAGATCCGGAACCTTTCGATATTCAGAGTCAGGGATGGGCGGAAGGTTCGCCTTCTCCTTCATCTGCGTCTTGCCCTCTTCCTCTGGCTTCTTGGGCTGTTCGAGCACCTTCTCCTTAAGAACAAGCCCCCTCTGATTGATAACACCCTCAGATTCGCTCTCACTGCCTTGAGTTTCGTCACCATCATCCGGGATTCCGTCTTTTCCGAACTGTAGATTGTGCAAACCCTTAAGCCTGATCTGGCGGTAGGCCCGGCGAAGGCTACTTTGCTTGTAGAACAGAGTGAACAAGAAGATGGGTATCAAGATGGGGTTGCTGACAAACTCGATAACGCTGTCGGCGGCCTTCTGGGGAAGAGACTTGACCTTCTTGAGAAGGGAAGGCTCGTCTGGTATGACATCTGCTTGAGGAATTCGGGAATCGTTGTCCGTCTCCTCGTAGGTGTCAGGTTCCTCGTATGCCGCGGGAGATCCAGCAGGGAGGCTGCGTAGGTGTTGTTTGCCGCCCTTGTTGCTATTAAGGAAGTGCGTGCCCACCAAAGCCTTGGATAGTCGAGTTTGATTGATTGTGTCCCAAGCAGGGGCAATGTCCAACCAGTCAGGGCTGGAAATTTGAGCAATGGGGGCATTGACAATGAGAGGGTATGATCGACCAGACATTGCGTACCAACTTCCGGAGCGAGTCTGGTTTAGGAAAATGCTGTTGCTCCGAATTCGTGCATTGATTTCATCCTGTGCGGGCATGGGCGGCTGAGGAAGAACAATCAAGTCTGGATTACTCTCGATGTTTGCATCCCAAGGCCGACAGACATCAAATACGCGAGCCACAGGTGCAGAAAAGGTCTCGCTGAACACAGGTTCGGGCTTTCCGGATCGCCCATAATTGAAGGCGTAGACCTTGCCATCGTGCTGGCTGGTGATGTACTTGCTGTCAAGAGAGGACTGATGTTGCTGGTAGAGGTCGTTGTCATAGTTGTTTGGGCTCCATTCCGAATATTTGAGAGTGGCAATGGGACGGCCATCTCGTCGCTGGATACCGACAGTGTATTCGGTCCTGCCCAGCGTGATGGTGCCAGTAGAGCTGCACTCTTCGTCGTCGACGCCGTACAGAGTATTGGGCCGCAAGCAGCTCTCAGCCTCGTTGACATGAGAGCCTGTGGAACCAAACCACTTCAGTACCCTTCCACTGGCTGCGTCGAGGGTGATCATGGTTGTTTTTCTTGTCGCCTGTGTAGACCACGGGAGGGTTCTCGTCGGCGTACGGTGCTAGCTCTTCGACGAGCTTCTTCATAGTGAAACCTGTGCGGACAAGGCCTGCATTGGAGTCGGGAATCCACATGTAAATCCCACCATCACGGTTTGGCTCGACGGCCCAGACATAATGGTCAACGGGGTGGAAGCTTTCGTCGAGGATGGATTGATCGGCGCGGTGATGGGTTGTCTCGACCATAGGTTGGTCAACTTCGAGGTGCCAGCGTTCCTTTCCGGTTCGTCTGTCGCTGGCATACAAATCTCCATCGACGGTCGCCAGAAGAACAAAGTCCTCCGCTTCCCAGTCCTTCAGACTCCGCGCAGACTGCGGCGACGTCAGCCCAGAAGCAGGAACGCTTCGGGACCGAAGATGTCGTGAAGGGTGTGGTGCTCGTACGGCCTCAGCCGGAGCCAAAGTTGCGAGGGCGCTCGCATCGTCAGGGATAATAATGTTTTGGTATTCATTCTTTCGGTTCTTGCGCTTCGAGGGGTTCGGGTTCTGCTGAGGCGGGCGCTCCTTCAGAGTCGATGCCCGCTTGATGTTTTCGGCCGTCTCGTACGCGGCCTCGGCGGCGTCGATGGGCGTGGCAGCCCACTGATGAACTGCGGCATCGTCGGCTAGTTGTTGGCTGCTGCCTCCAGGGCGCTGCAGTGGTTGTAGGGCTGGATCGGCGGCTGGCCGGTGCTGCTGCTGGGCATCGACAAGCTGGATCCAGGGGAGAAGGATGATGGCAAAGGCGATAAGGAGTTTCTGTTGCTGGGAGGGCCGACGTCCCTCGCCGGGAGGTCGTCGCAGCATTTTTCATCGGGGTCGGCGGTGTTGGAGTTCACATGGAACCCACGGTCGCGTTTGGCGGATTTAGGGCGGTGGCCGTCGTGAAGTGGCAATGGTCATGCCAGGTACGATGCAACAAGACGACGGGACGAGATGTCGAGATCGCTCAGTTGTAATATGGATGCAGAATGAAGTCACACCACACTGTTGGAACCAAGAGGGAAAACCGTTGCGGAGTCGGGATCGGAATCGGCGGTAAAAGAGGGGCGGTGAACCGAAGTCGACTCGGAGGCTTGCTCGTCTGGGAGGTCTAGATAAATATCGATTCTAATGTCGATGAAAAGAGAATCGTAGGTTGAAGGAGAAGAAATGAAATGGCGTAGTTGAAGGGATCGGTGATGGTGGAGGAACTGGATGGGAGGTTGGGCAGGGAGGTTCGTAACGCTCCTTCCTTGCCCTGCGGCGATTGATTTGCTGACACCACTCGCTCGGGGGGTGGTCAGGCACGTTGAGTGAGCGTGGAGCGGGCAGGGGCAACTCATGGATGGCAGAAGGGGAGCATTGTGGCTTGGGTGAGGTATGTGGACTGTGCGAATGTCAATGCATTACTGTGGGTGTCTGGAATCCATCGAGGGGTTGCGTTGAGACATGTGCAGTTAAAGGGAGACCTAATCGTGCGAATTGTTGGATAACTTGAATAAGCCTCCTCTCCTGTCTGAAATATGCGGTTGGGTGATTGAGACATGGACGCGTAGGGGGCATTTCCCTTGCATTTTGAATGACGGGACGGCTGAGGCGAGAGAATATGGTGTTTCAGCACGCAATCGAGACCCAGTAGCAAGTGTATTGTTTTTTCACACAACCATAGCAAGCCCTATCTGTAGAATTATGTGAAATGCCAGAAAACCAAGCTTAAGTTATTATTATCGTAGTTACTGTTCTTTTATTTGAGAGCTCTTGAGTTGTATAATCGGTTGATAATGCTGACTTGGATGACCCGCACTGTATCTGTGCTAAAGTGGACTCCCCTCAGGATCTGCTCACCCACATCCCACAGCTGGGGTGACAAAATCAAGTGGCCCAAATGGGCTTGGCACAATCCACCTTTATGGCCTATTAAGCTGCGTATTGAATCTTAGCTATCGCCTTTTTCTGAGATCGAGATGCAAAATTTAAGACGGTCTATCTATTGCATTTTTAGAGACAATAGTAAGAAAGTATTTGCATCCCCCTCGTACTCTCTTTGATGCTCCATGCTCTGTATCAGGTTCAGGATGTGCTGTTTCTCGATTCGAGACTGCGTTTTTGTTTTTGTGAACTCGCTTACGGCCGCACGTACCCCAGATCTCGTTGGTCCGTGCGTTCAAGTCCCTTGGAGGGACGGAAGTGGTGCGGTCGAGCCCGGCGCTAAACCTCCGTCCGTGTAGGGTAAACAGACGAGATCACAACTTTAGTCACGTCGAGTAAAAGGAACAAGCTCTTCATCGCGTAAAGAGTCTTATTTCATGTCTTGCATCGAATATCTGATAAAGGGGCGCGCGCCTGAGTCTGCCCATTTCTTCATAATATAGTATTTTAATTTACGAGGTATGGAATTCCTCGTGTGAAGGTAGGGCACAAGTCTCCTGAGGGCGTGATCTGTGTCAACCCTGCGTCCAAGCCACGTACGATGCAATGTCCGAGGACGCGTAGAGCACCTAGGATCTAAGTACGACTAACACGGTGACGCCAATATCGGGTGGCGACAGTCAGGTGCAGCCCATCGATGACCTCAGTCCAAGGGGACAGGAATGTCGACTGGTATGGCTCTACGACCGCCCCAGCGGACCTTGATCTTTTTGATAGCTTCGTCAAAAGCCCACTCTTGGTCACTATTCTCCTTTAATATATTGTCTTGACAATTCGGGGTGTAGTCTGCTAGTCCTTTGACAAACCCGGTCAAGGCTGGTTTAAGTCGTGTGAAGCAGTCCTCAAAGTAGCCATCAAAGCCACCACTCTCTATGCTCCGTGGCTCACTGATCAAGGTGACCACGAGGAGGAATTGCCGGTGTCCAAACTACCATAGAACGTAAGCCTGGCTACACTTTCAGGGTGTAATGGAACCTTTCAAGTACCAGGCGAAACGCTGAGCAAATCTCCTTTTGGTCTTTATCGTCGAATGGTTCCTGAGGTGGCGCTTTGAGTTTATCATTGATCTTTTTAACCCCCTCGATCGTAGCTCGGCAGCTAAGGTATATGTCCTGGGCTCGATATTAGCTTGGCCTTCGATGTCGACTTCAGATACAAGGCACATGCCCCAAGAATAAAGTGCTTTCTGTTGAAATCGGTACTAATTTCTTTGGCGTGCGAGTGCGTATCAGCGGACAGCTTTTCGACGTTCCTCATAGAGTTCAAAACGTCCTCGGGAGTAGCCGCATCATTCGACGCAGCAATGACTTGAGTTGGTGCGATGGTTGAGGCCAATGCAAGCAACACAGGGCGTATGATCATTTTTGGAGGGAACCTGAAGCTTAGAGGCGGATATGGACCAATCTTGACAAGTGCTTTCATCATTGATGTGTGTTAGTGACCGCCTTTTATGCCCCAAAGGTTCATGATGCCGTCCTGCAATGCATCGGTCCGATGATGGAGAATTTGTCTTGCGGTCTCACTCTTGAAATGGCCGAGACGGGGAGCGGGTTGGACGGGTTGATCTGATCAGAATGTCCCTAAAAAGCGGCCTTTAACCAGGTGACGTTTGACACTGCTAGACAGGCGGGACAGAGACATCCAAGAACGAGATGGTATTAATGTCATGGATGGTTCCAGAAAAAGTGTGTCGGTGAGAGCTACTACTTATAGGTACAGTTCATTCAACACGACAAAAGCAAAGCATAGTCTCATCATAATGTACGACAAGTATTTAATATGTACAGTATCTATGGCATGGTATATCTACACCTGAAGAATGCAATCATACAGTAATGGCTCTACTTGCGGCAGAGACGACCAGTCTGGAGAGTTAACCAGCCGCTTAGCGTCTCGAGGAGATCACCGTACAGCAGATCATCCAGAAGACCAGGAACCTGGACAATCTCCCAGTCTTCGCTACCAACAGCAGTGGGAGCGTAAAAGACACCCCAAGGGTCCAGCTTCTTCTTGAGAGCGTACAGCCTCTTGTAGTTCTCGCTGCCGTAGAAAGACTGGCCAAAGTCGGGCTCCATCACGTCGCCCTCGTTGCCATAGCCGCCGGATCCAGGAGTAACTTCGCGGAGGCGCTCCATCCAGTCGTTGGTGATTTTTCTTGTTGGTGGCGAGGATTTCGGCTGGGCTGCTATCAGACGACCATCCAGCTCCAATAATAGCGAACATGGATGCGTCTCGCCATGCGGGGTTGAGGGCGCTTGAGGCGACATTCTTGGGAGCTGCGCCGTTGATGTTGTACTGGATGAGCACGGAACCATCCTCGACAATGGACTGGACCGTGTCCATGGTCTTGTTGAGAAGCTCGACATCCTCAAAGTTCTTACGGGGGATAAGACGAGAGGCAGTTCGGACGGTGGAGGCGCCGACAGACTCAGTAGGGAAGTGGTTCTTCCAAGTATCGTAAAAAGTTGTCATGGGTGAACCACTCGGGCTCAATCTCGAAGCCAATCTCCTTCCACTCCTTGAAAAGGGGGCTCACCATGGCCTTGAACTCGGGCAGTTCCATGCCGGGGACGAGCCAGGGCTTCATGCTCCACAGGTACTTTCCGGGGCCAGCAGAGAAGAGGGTCGAGTAGCCGTATGTGTGGTTATCGTTGTACTCGGGGAACTTGGCCCAGTAGATTCGCATGGCTTCCCAGAAGAGATCCTTGCTAATGCCAGCCTCCTCGCTGGAGAGACTCCAAGTGACACCAGAGAAGGTCATCTTAGGCCAGACACGGACAGTCAGAGAGGTGACGACGCCAAAGGTTGCTAGAGATGTTAGCACTCGTTGATGTTTCGGTGATGGAAGAGGCCAACTTACCACCACCACCGCCACGGACGGCCCAGAAGAGCTCAGCGTTCTCCTTCTCGTTCGCAGTGATGAAGCGACCGTCAGGGGTGACAATATCAACGCTGAGGACCTGGTCGGATCCTAGACCGGCAATAGGGGACATGGGAGAGTGACCACCCATGGCAGTGAAACCGCCAGCAACACCGACAGTCTATCATGTCTCATCAGTTACACGTTCGGCGAAGAAAGGAGCGGTGTACTCACCCTGCACTCGCCACCGACAGCAGTGTACCCATACTTGTTGGCCGCCTCGTAAAGCTCAAACACCTGGACACCAGCACCGACCTTGAGGGCAGGGCCAGAGTAGGAGCCGGAAGACTTGTAGTCCTTGAGAAGTTCAATCTTCTTGAGGTGGTGAGTCCAAATGTTCAGGGATCCGGCGCCGGTCGACTTGCCGAGGAAGTCGTGGCCGGTGTTGCGGATGACCAGGCGGAGGTTCAGGCTGCGGGCAAAGTTGACGGCGAGCTGAATCTGGGAGACGCTGGTGGCCTTGACAGAGTAAACGGGGAGACCGCCGAGCTGGCACGTGGCTCCCTCCTTTCCAGCGTCCTGGGGGAGACAGGCGTTGCCCTCGTAGAGGGGATACATGTTGGCGGTAGGATCCTCATCACTGGATATCACTGTAAGACACTCCTCAATAAAGAATGACACTTAAACTTACTGAGTGTCCGAGTTGGTCCAGTTGTCCACGATGCGCGAGCACTCGTCGGCATCATAATGCTCGCCAGGGAAACAGACAGCACCAAAGGGAACCGTCTTGATAAGGGCGCCACCGGTAAGCAGGTCAAAGACCTTCCACACAAGCTTGCCAGGCCACAGCAGGTCACCAGGCATGGACTTGCACTTGGCCAAAGCCGAGAGGGCCCGCTTGTCGAGAGCCTCAGTCTCATCAGCAAACTGAAACAGCTCGATATGGTCCAGTTCCAGATCAGTGAGGTTGGCCAGCACTGCGTCGGTCAATTGCAGTTCACCACTAACTGCCTCAGCAGCGGGAGCAACTGTTACGTCATTTGCGGCTGTGACAGATATTCCGTTAGCAAAGAAAAGTTCAAACAAGAGTTATGCCGCAAAACAAAGGGGCGTGGGGGTTAGTTATGACTTACAAACAACCTCGCCGTCAACCTTGAGTGTCTGGGCACTTACAAGGCCAAAGGAAGCGGCCAGAGCCAAGGCACGAGTGAAAGCAGCCATGGTAAGAGGGTTGTCGATCAGCGAGTGCGATGGAGTGAAGGAGAGAACAGACTTTGAACTGCAGACAGCCGCAGTTTTTATGTGGTAGTATCCTACGCCTCGAGGGCCCGAGTATCCGGATATCCCTCCCGTGCGTCGCAACGACTCAAAGAGGTCGGTTGGAGAGCCGCAGGAAGAATCGAACCATCAAGGAACGGTGGACTGCTACCTCGCTTCCCTCCTACGGGACCTTGAACTGTTGGCCCTCCGTTCACGACATTGTAAGTTGATGGGATCCATGCTTTGTCACAATGTTGGTCCATGAGTGTCTGTAGCGACTGGTCCACCCTGCTAGATAGCCGGGGGAGATGGTTCTGAACTAGGCAGTGATCGACGAGTTTACTTGACGGGTCCCATCCGTGCCTGTTTAACCATGTGGTCCGCGGAATATTAGAAGGAAAGCAAGGTATCACAGCCAGTCCTTGTCCTCGGATCATCAGGTACCTGGGAACCAACACGAAAACCGGGGACAGGGCGGAAATGCCCCCTCGATCCGGCGAGGTAAGCCCTAATAAAAGGGTTTGTTGGTCTTGGCTTGCCAAGATGTGCTTAGGAAGAGGCCTTCGATCCTTGCTCACAAGTGATCGGAGTGAAATCGATTAATTACCGACCCCATGCTCATGCATATGGTCTTCGAGAAGGGGGACGGTGTCGTTTCAAGTCCAGTTGCGTCCTTGGCTGTAAGCGGAATGTCTTCCGTTGATTGAGTAGCTGAAGATATGCCTCGTAAACGGGCGAGTGTAAAAAGATTGTCGATCAATGTTGTTGCGTGAAGTGGTGATTTGGTTAGTGTATGCTTTACCAAGTCAAGATACTGCCATTATATCACTACCCCGGAATGCCGTCGGAGTAGAGTTTAGGCTTCCTGACGATCCCGAGCTCTAGTTCTCCCGCTCAGCGATCTAATTACCCCGAGCGTGTGCTCCCCTTCTAAGCGGGAAACGGGACGAACCAAGGATAAATCGTTCCGAGGAGGGAACCCAGGGCTTATTCAACATTACACACAAGAAAGCCTGATGAAGGGTTTGTCTGGATATGGCTCCGCAGCTGTCTTCAACCAACAGTTACTAGCATAGCAAAGACCACTCTGTGGTCAAAGACCTGGCGGAAGAGGTTGACCGGCAGTAGTAGTGTAACTCCATCAGGGACCCTGGTGCCCGTCACTTTTTAGCGCAACATCATGTCGGCTGAATCGAGACTCCGCCTGGGTGGGAATCTGCTCAGCAACCGAAAAAGCCGACATGAGTTACTTAGAGAATCTTCCAAGAGCGGATAGCAATGCGGGCCGCTGTGAGACGAGATGAGGGATGAGATCCCTAGTATGACAAGGGAGCATCACGCCCAATAAGGGCATGGTAAACTGCTCGCGGCACTCGGGGATATTCTTGGTGCGGTATATTTGCGATTCCGCATACCCCAGCCTCGCTTCATAGATACCCGATGGCACTTGGGCGGAGTAAACTCCGATACCGCCTGATCTTATACCACCACCCCAGTCCATCCAGCAAGGATCGTATTTCTCTAAGGGCTCCGCCTGTTGACACACACATACTTGATGGTCAGCCGCAGACCAGGCACCGGGTGCTCGGGCTCTGTTGGTTGTTAGTTCGAGTTCGTGTTGGTAATAACTCACATGGGGTTCTCTGTCTGAGGTTTGACAGCGGCCTTCTGGAAGGATGGCTGAGGGTGGCGCCACTCTGGCTTACCACACCAACAGACGCGCGAATTATACAGAGGAATTTGAGAGCATGCAATACACATGAAACCGACTTGAAAATCTTTGCTTAAGATAGAATAAACATGACGAGTTGAAAGAAATCGAGAAAAGAGTAGAGCGGAAGAATGCCACCGCAGTTCCGTCGTCCCGGCTGCTCTCATTGTAGGACAACCAGGAGCAGGGAACCAACAAAGGAGGACCCAGATGGCATCAGGCATGTAGTGAAACATGGATACAGTCGATCCCTTCCTAAAAAGCGTAACCGACCGGAGCATCACAGCTGTACGCCATGGCCTCTGCGTCCAACTCGCGTGGGCATGAAGGATGTAGAACTCTGCAGGGGAACTCTTCCGCGCCCAGCTGGAAGAGGGAAGCGAGCAGCGAGATGGGGGCGAGGGGGGGCGAGACTGCAGAATCTAATCTAGATGTACCGCAAATCAGGAACCTTGCTTCCCAGGTTTGCCCTTTCGCCTCTGGCGGCTCGTTCGAGTAAGTGATCCAGACTCTCTCGACGCACATACGGTAGCTGGGATGACGGCCCAGGGGCTCCGAGGGAAAATGTTGTTTGCCCTACTGGAAGGCTACGTGCGGAGAAAAAAAAGAGTAGAGTTCGTTACAAAAACAAAGGTGGCTTGCAGCAGTATCATCCCATCCTCTTTGATCCTACTGTTGGTGCTTGATGGTGTTTGTTGAGACTGGGGACGGAATCCTACTTTTTGGCCACGACCCTCTCCTCCCCCGCGTCTCGTCCTTTCTTTTTTTGCGTTTCCATTCTCTCTCTTCGAGTCAGATTCATTGTAAACAGAGGCGTCCCTCTCTTGATGGCGATCCTCTTTGCTCGAAGACCCCCTCACGGGGATGTTACTCAACTCCCCACGACGCCTCGTCAGAGCGCAGTCGTGGTTCTCACATTCTTGTTCCCAGCCATCTCTCTAGTGATCTTTTCCCTGAGAGCATATGGAAGGCTTAAAACTCGTCAGTGGGGCATTGGTAAGTAAAAAAGAGATCTTCCCTAGGATTGCATTGAAGACATCGTGGGAATCCTCAGGGGGAGAAAGCAAACGAGAGACTGATCAGCGGTACAGATGACTACCTCTGTGGATTTGCAACGGTAAGCTCCCGAAAATAAAAAAGATCTTCGCAGACATGGGGTGTCAAGATCTCTAACATTATCATCAGTTATTGGCGTTGGTCATGATGGGTCCGACTTATATGTGTATGTCAAGCATTTGCCGAATGTAACTGCACGACCCTCCGACTGACGATCACCAGACATCAAGCTTTCGTTTGTCGGATTCCACAACTACGAGGTTCCGCAGCCTTACGATGCCGCGCCGGGTTTATGGTGGTTCTACGTGGCTCAGATGATCTACAATCCCATCCTAGCCTTTGTCAAGGCGTCCGTCCTGGTCTTTCTCCTGAGATTGGGCGGTCAGAAAAAGGCTGTGAGATGGAGCATCCACGGTTTGAACATTTTCAACGTCCTGCATGCTGTTTCCGTCTTCTTTGTGGCACTTCTTCAGTGTCTGCCGATCGAGGCAAACTGGGATTTTGCGGTCAAGGCCAATGCTGTTTGTGTCGCAAGGGAGTTTCACGTAATCGCGAGTATCCTGACAATCTTGACCGACTTTCTTGTCCTGGGTATTCCCTTCTGGATTTTTCTTGGGTTGAAGATGCCCATGGGGACAAAGGTTGCGCTGATCGGCGTCTTTATGGTTGGTCTTGTGTAAGTTGCAGTTAACTCGGTCCAGCAATTCTGAAACTCTGACACTGATTGCTTCTAGCGTTATAATCGTTGCCCTCATCCGGCTTGTCGAGATCTGCAAGATCTACTACGCCTCGAAACCGACCGACGACTTCTTCTACTCCATAACAATCGTATACTCGACAATCGAAGTCAACCTCGCAATAATCTCCGCGTCCGTCCCCGCCCTACGATATCTAGTCCGAAACTGGTTCCCCCAGCTCTTTGGAAGCTCAGCCAAGGGTAAATACGACACGAGCGGACAAATGTACTACGGCCAAGCCTCGCGCACCGGAGCTCGCACGGCGGATCACATTGGACTCAAGGATATACGTGGTTCGCGCCATCATACCGAGATTCGAAGCGAGTCCCCGACTGGGTCTGAGGAGGAGATCATGACGTATAACGGAATCATTCGGACCATGGATGTTCATCAGTCTTACTCTCAGGCTGGTCCTACAACCACCAATTCGCGAGACTCGGGCAGTTTCAACATGAAACAGCCAGTCACGACACAGTCGACCAGTTTATAAACCGTGTAATACCTATCAAAAGCTAGAAATATATGGGAATCCAGTTCTACCGGGCCTTGATTATAAAAATTTCTATGAGCTCTTAGACTGTTTTCATAAATGTCCAGGAGAGTCTTGTCAACACCCGAGCGAGGGAACTTTTTCATGTTGCTTTTGTTCTCGGGGGAAACAGTCGTCGCAAAGCTCGTGAGCCTGGCTTGAAGAAGATTCTTGGCAATAGGCCCAAACCCCGAAACTCGGGGATCATTGGAAACAAACTTGGGATCCTGGATGTGTAGATCCGGGGCATTGTCGAAGTGGTCTGGTGCTGCTCTTCGGCGGCATGGGCTGCAACATCCGTGACCTGGCGTTACTTTCCCACACCCGAGTCGTGTCTCTCATGGCCTGGAGATCTTGGGTGCGGGAAGTGCCCTCTCTTGCAATGATGATAGAGAGTTCATAATCCTAGTGCTGGCCGATTCTCCCAATGTCACGACGGCATCCGTGGTTAAAAATTCTTCTCGACGAACTTAACGGTGGCTAGGTTTGGGCTAAGCACCTCTTTACCATTTGATCGCTTAACTGGCTCCCATGGGGCCGTTCTCTCTAAAAAGAAAAAAAAAAGAAGAAGAAACCCCCCTTTGTTGTCATGGACATATTCTCTGGCCGTTTCTCTGGTACGAGACGGCCTTCTTGAAATCCTTTGACAGCACATGGTTTACGAGCCCCTCAAGCAAACTGGCTAAAGTTGGGGCTTCGGTCCTGGTAAATAAGCTCACCAGTGCGCTTCAGTGTTCCCGCCCTCGCGATAGACCAGGTGATAGTCTCCTCAATAGATGAACCGTCAACTTCAACTAACTCTGTCGCCTGTCGATCATGCTGTCCTTTCTCGCTGGGCAGAGCGAGAATCTGTGAACGTAGGACTTGGGTGACCGGACATATGAAACTTGCACGACGTTGACATTGGTGGAGGATATCCAGGCTAAAATTCTCCAGGCTGGTTTCGTCGATCGCATCTTTGTATAGAACACGCCAGAGATAGTAGAGATCATTCATGATTTCAGAACAGACCCTTGTTTGGATGTCCAGACTGATCCATGTTAGAATGCGGCCGATAGGCACTCCCCCAATCGTCGGGAACTCTGCGCTAAAACGTCAGTGGTCATAATTAAGGGCACCGAGAATCCTTAAAGAGATTATAGTAAACCTTAAGTTACTTTGGGTCAAGTTACGAGTCGTCCCCATCCAAGTGACTCACTCAAATCATAGATATCTCCAAGTGTTTTATGCTAGGTTATCACTTCCGCGAGCCAACTCTAAATCAAGTCCAGACTGTTGCTAAATATCTTTAAGCATCTACTTAATTGTAGAGAGACCTGAGACATCAAAGACCCCCTTCCCGGCTTTAAATCCACTAGTCAACCGATACTCAGGTGCGATCAGTCATTGCCCTCGCTCTGCGGGTAAGCACTCCCTATAAAGCCATCTGGCGGGAGCTCTCGTTCACGCTACCGATGTGGCCTTCGACCTGAGGCGGGTAAAGCCCTTTGACGAGATATTCGAGCGAGATGGAGCGAAATGACCATGGAAAGAATTTTTCGTCACTCTAGGGGTCGGCGTCAAAGAAGAAGGCTACCTTAAGCCCATTGTGCTCCATCATGACCTCGACAGATTTGTCAAACCGACCCTCTTTTAACAGACCGAGCGGATGATACGGATATTTGGACAATCCCTAGGCAGCAACGTCTTTCAGGCTTGAATGGTATTTGTTTCCTTTACTCTTGAAGTCATATTGCTTGGAGGAATGATGGCATGCTTGCACAAGTTGACTGTTTACAGACATGCCATGGGGCATCACCCTTTCGTCTCAGGCTCGAGGATCACCTCCAAGGCTGAGCTGGTTCTGCTGCTGAGTATAACCCTACTTCTGTTGCTGGGTTGCTTGGTCTATTCTTTGGGTATGGAACAACGTAGAGAAGTATTTCGACATCCTCAAACCAACAATGACCAAGTTGCGGAATGGGACACCGTCCTTGCACAAACACCCAGCCATGGGAGCGCCGAGGCACAAGATAGACATATCATTGCCTCAAGTCTATACTTCATATCGTGCTGCCAGATGCTCATCCATAGTATAGACAAACATCGCCACTCTCCCTTAAAGCGGACCAACATGTATTGACTCCGTGGAATGCTTTTCGATCGTCCAAAAGCGGACCTATCCTCGTGAACGTGACAAAGAATTTCATTACGTGACCCCTCGCCCTGACCAGTTTTCTACCGAGATACAAGCAAATCACTCCCTTGCAAAATCCTGCAAAGAAAGAGAAGCTCCCTAACCGAGCACCTCCTCGCTCTCCTCGAGCACCTCCTCCACAATCTCCTCGATCACCCGATCCGCCTCCGATGTTGTACCCTCCAGGCTCTTTGTGTAAGCCTCTAGCAGAGGAACATGGGGATCCTTTGGTAGGCCGAGCACCTCACGCTCTTCCAATGTGTCGGCCTCAACCTCCTCGCGCCAAGCGTGCCACTCCTGGAGCATGGTGCGGCGAGCCTCCACCACAGCCAAGTCGGCAGACGCGCCACGGTCAGCATCTTCTTGCTCAAAGACGCGGCTGTACTCTCGGAGGTTCTTGCGGACGGCCTTCTGCTCCTCCTTGGTAAGCATGGTCGCCGGCCGGGGGCGCCACGAGAACTGCTTGAACTTCTCGAGGGGCTCTTCTCGCAAAGCCTCGCCCTTGAAGTCGTAGATGTGATAGCCGTTTTCCATCTGAAATGCGTTAGCATACTGTTCGTCATCATACAAAGGTGAACATGTCTTACCGAGTGCTTCCATGCAGAAGCCCAGGTGGCGACGAATCGACCTGAAGGGTCCCACTCGACGTCTGTCACACCGTAGTGGTCGGCGGTGTTCATGTGCTGGAGGTTGGCGGTGAGGTCCTTCTCGGCCTCGGGCTTCTCGCCCTCAAAGTCGAGATCGAAAAAGTCAAGGTCGGAGCTCTGCTGGTTCGCAATGGTGGCAATAACAACAAAGCGACCTCGAGGTGACCAGTAGATGGCGTTGCTGTTCTTCTTGTCAAGCGTTCGGAGGTGCTTGAAGTTGCCCACGTGCTGACCCTTGGCCTTCTCCGGGCAGAAGAAGGAAACGGCAGTCTTGGGAGGGACGGCGGTGACACCCACGGGCTCGGTTGTGGTGATGATGGAGAAGCGGTCACCCTTGGGCTCCCAAGCAAAGTTAATGACGGTGTCCTTGATGGTGTCGACAACCTCAACGGGGACACCCTTCTCCTTGACACGGAAGATCTCAAGAGTGGTGGCCTGAGACTTCTTGGACTTGGAGTGTCGGTCGACCTTGACACAGAGGTAGGCGGCCTCAGATTGCCAGTGAAGCTTGGCGTCGCTGACACTGAAGAGGTTGAGGGATCGGACGACCTGTTTTGAGGGAATGCTCATCAATCCGACCTTGGCGGGGTTGCTGCCAATCTCGGGTGTCCAGTAGCAGAACAGCTGCTCGTAGGTCTTGACACTATCGCGCTTGGGAGTCGAGGGGGCCCAGTCAAAGTCCATAACGCCCTCAATCTTGATTGAGGTCTTGTCGAGGAGGTTCATGCGGGGGAGCTCGTAGACGGAGATGGACTGGCCCTGGGTCAACCGGGCGACGTACTTGTCATCGGCGGACCACTTGAAAGCAGGCCACTGCATCTTGGGTGGCGGCTTGCCCTCCTCACTCTTGGGGGCATCGAGGTTGGCAAAGGATCGGAGAGGCGTAGCAGTCGCAATATCCCAGATGACATAGTTCTTGCCGTGGTCGTCAACCGAAAGTGCGGGGTGGCCCTCGTCAGGAATCGAGATAGGGCGGTTAGACCAGGTCACGATGTACTTCTCACCGGGAGAGAAGGCAACGAGGTTGACGAAAGGGTGGGCAAATCGGGCTTGTCGAGACCAGGACTGTCCGCCCCAGAGCTGAACACCCTGGGCGTGGACAGAGGTCAGGTAGGTACCGAGAGGGGACCACTGAACAAAGGTCTCAGTCCAGTGTTGTCGCTCGACGATGTTCTCTGGCTGGTCCTTCTCGTTGTTCCAGTAGACACCGACGCTTTCGCCCTTGTACATAACAAACTGATCACGCCTCGGCCGGAAGGATCCTTGAGGAACCATCGAAGATGCTCCTTCTCGGTGAACTCGTCAATGTGGGGGGGTTGGTAGGTCTCGTCAACTCGGCCTTCTCGTCCATATCGCTCGATGTCGGTGAACTTGTTGACGCGCAGGGTGTGCTTCTTATCAAGGGGGACCAGGTCGAGCTGGCGAGTGGCAGCGGCAGCCTCAGCGGGCGAAGAGTATTCAACAAAAGCAAACCTTGACAGAGGGTCAGCATCAAGTCGTCGACCATCGTCGAGCCAGAACCAAAACCACCTACCGAAGAGACTTTCCGTTGTCGCCCATGGGCATGTGAACCAGATCCTCCCGTGTCTTGCCAACTGTGTTGAGCTTCTTCAACAAGAACTTGACGAGCTTGGGCTTCTGATCCTCCGTGACCTCGGGAAGGCCATCGATGACGACGAAGCTGTCGTAGCCTTGCTCCAGCTGCACCTCAAATCTCTCTCGCAGATCGGAAATATCAATGTCATCCTCGTTGAACTCGTCATCGTCAAGATCGGCATCGCGGAGGTGGTCGAAGGAGGGCGCCATGATGGGCGATTTTGGTGGGTTGTTGGAGGGGTGCAAGAAAAAAAATGCCCCGCTCTCAGTCGTTTCTGAATGTTTTTCGAGGGTTTTGGAGGGCTCGGGCGCCGGGCACGAGGGAAGCAGCAAGACCTATCTGCGCGCGGGAGATATGGCCTTAAAAAGACACGCAGGGTTTATATTTGACCGCGGAGAGCGTCGCTCGGGAACGTGCGGAGTCTTGATGTTGCGGGTGCCAACCTGGTGCAGCATAAATTTGGTGTTCGTTTCTTCCCACAAAGTGTGCGCCGTCGGAGAAGCGATCTTCCTCCGCCGACGATACTCCGACCGCGGGGCAAGTCACGTGGGGGTTCGAGTGGCGCCCCCTTGGTTGGAGGGGCTTGGTGTTTCCATGCCCGCCCATGCTTAGCTGGGAGCTCCAGATAAAAAAAAGGCTGCAACGTCTACCCCAAGGCTGAAGCATTCGACATTGACGACGACGACAACCCCTTTACGTTCTTGACAGGTTTCGCCGTGTGTATAGTCGGATTGCCTGCCCGTCATGGTGAGTATCCGTCTTGTCCGCTTGAAAGCTTCAAGAGCTTCATGGGGTGAACAAACGCCATGTGCTAACATGCCCCTCCTAGTCTTTCCAACCAACCCAGATTTTTGAGGAGGGGACCACCGAGGAGAAGGGCGAGAATGCGCGTCTCGCTGCCTTTGTTGGCGCCATCGCCGTCGGCGATCTTGTGAAGAGCACTCTTGGTCCTAAGGGTATGGACAAGATCCTTCAGTCAGCGTATGTTGCGCCAACCTTCTGCCTGCACACCCCCTTTTGACACCATGTTAGCTCCACCGCCGAAATCATGGTCACCAACGACGGTGCCACCATCCTCAAGTCGATCGCCCTCGATAACGCCGCCGCAAAGGTTCTGGTCAACATTTCAAAGGTTCAGGATGACGAAGTGGGTGATGGAACCACTTCTGTTGCTGTTCTTGCCGCCGAGTTGTTGAGGGAGGCGGAGAAGCTGGTTGACAAGAAGATCCACCCCCAGACCATCATCGAGGGTTACCGGATAGCCAGCCAGGCGGCGCTCAAGGCGCTTGAGGAGTCTGCAGTCGACCACAGCAAGAGCCCCGAGGCTTTCCGAAACGACCTTCTCGCGATCGCCCGAACAACCCTCAGCTCCAAGGTCCTCGCCCAGGACCGAGATCAGTTCGCCCAGTTGGCTGTCGATGCCGTTCTCCGACTCAAGACCACCGACCTCAACCACATCCAGATCATCAAGAAGAGCGGAGGCAAGCTTAGCGACTCATACCTTGACGAGGGTTTCATCCTCGACAAGAAGATTGGTGTCAACCAGCCCAAGCGGTTGGAGAAGGCCAAGATCCTGGTGGCCAACACCTCCATGGATACTGACAAGGTCAAGATTTTTGGCGCGCGCGTCAAGGTTGGCTCAACAAGCAAGCTGGCCGAGTTGGAAAAGGCCGAGAAGGAGAAGATGAAGGCCAAGGTGGAGAAGATCAAGGCACACGGTATTAACTGCTTCATCAACCGACAACTTATCTACAACTGGCCCGAGCAGCTTTTCACTGATGCCGGCATCATGTCGATCGAGCACGCCGACTTTGATGGTATTGAGCGTCTGGCTCTGGTGACTGGCGGTGAGATCGCCTCGACATTCGACCACCCCGATCAGGTTAAGCTTGGTCACTGTGACGTGATTGAGGAGGTTATCATTGGTGAGGACACTCTTATCAAGTTCTCGGGTGTGTCAGCGGGTGAGGCTTGCACGATCGTGCTTCGGGGTGCCACAGAACAGCTACTCGACGAGGCTGAGCGAAGTCTGCACGATGCCCTGGCTGTCCTGTCCCAGACTGTCAAGGAGCCCCGGACTACTCTGGGCGGTGGCTGTGCCGAGATGCTCATGGCCAAGGCTGTGGAGGGTGCTGCTACCCGTGTTGAGGGCAAGCGACAACTGGCTGTCTCTAGCTTCGCCGTGGCTCTGCGACAACTACCTACTATCCTGGCCGACAACGCTGGTCTCGACTCTGGTGACCTTGTCGCTAGATTGCGCAAGGCCCTTTACGATGGTCTCACCACCTACGGTCTTGATTTGATGACCCCTGGTGGCGGCATTGCTGATATGCGGGATCTCGGTGTTATTGAGAGCTACAAGCTGAAGAAGGCTGTGGTGTCCTCGGCCAGCGAGGCTGCAGAGGTAAGATACGTCACTGTTTATATTGCGAAGACATTGCTAACAATCCCACCCAGCTCCTCCTCCGAGTTGACGATATCATCCGGGCAGCTCCTCGTCGACGAGAACGCATGTAAGGCAATGCTCGAGTAGCTGGTGAGGACGAGTCATATGTGCATGGACCATGATGATCTGTAATGATACCATAGATGCGGCGGCGGCATGGAAATACAAAAAAGGACCATCGTGAGAGAGCGCTTTGCCTTATGATGAGCCTTGCCTTGAATGATCTCTGTCTCTATCTACCTAATCTGGAGTGACTGCGAACAATGATTTTGAGCAATGGTATGACGTCTTTGTTCCCTTTCGGGAGGATTAATCTGATGTGCCAGTGTCAACAGCTGGCAGCCCCTGATGGCCAACATCTCCACCAACCTCACTTTCTTCTCACTTTAATATTCCCCATTAGGTGGTTTATTGGTCTGCTCTCTATCCAAAAGTGGATATCTTATTGTTCCTGTTTGTATCCGTTCATTCACCTGCTGTGCAGCTCAAGGTTTCTTTCTACCTTAAAGTCCGCCATTCACTCACCTCACCTTTCATCTTCAACATCATCACTTTCGTGGCATTCCTGCAACGCACATTATCCAGTCATCACTCTCGATAATCTGCGACTTTGCCTCGTTTCTGTCCTCCCACATCTTCAAGAACCTGTCTTTATACTCACTTCTCGCCGTTGCGCAAGGCATCAGCCAGTCTCCGATACCCACCCCTTCGAACCGCATCTCTTCATCGCTCTTGAGCGGAAAGTGAAGATATCGCGACGATGGGGCAACGAAAGATAACTGACATGTTCTCTCCTTCGCCACCCAAGGGGCCTTCGGGCCAGGGGTCGACCACCCGTAACCAGCAACCAGCAACGCCCTCGCGTATCGGCGCGAATGTATCGCAGCCCAACCCTTCTGGTAAGTGTCCCTCGCAGTTCAGATTTCATGAAGAATAGCTTTCGACTGACACTCCACAAACAGTGAACGCTGCAACCCAGCTCACCCCTTCCCGAGCGACCCAGCTGGCTCAGGCTGGCTCCCCCAACACCCCTTTCGGCATCTCTTCCAGTTCTGAAAGCTCCGAGTCCGATTTCTGCGAGATTCAGCATGTTCAACCTTCTCCCAACAGAAAGCGTACGCTCCCCGCGGCGGACCAGCGAGTTCAGCCCAGCAAGAAGGCAAAGACCAAGCAGGCCCCTTCTGAGACTTCTACCGTCAACGCCGAGTTTCTCCCTCAGCCGGACAACAGCTCCGACTGCTTCATTGAAAAGGTTATTCCTTCGCCAAAGCGACGTCAACAGACACAGCCACAGCTCCAGTCCAACAAGAGAAGTCGCATCGACCGCGCCGGCAACGCTTCGGCCCTTGTCAGCGAAGAGAACGACCGCGGCCAGGACTCTGAGTGCGAGATTGTTTACGTCAAACCATCGCCCAACCGTCTGTCCTTGACCATGCTCACTTCTACCGACAGCGATGCTGATGATGAGCGCCCAACCGATGCTAAGTCCCGAGTCCTCAGAAAGATTGCGACCCCTAAGGGACGCGTTTCTCAGCTGAAGCCAGCCGACAACTGTCCTGCGACGAAGGAACCAACTGCCGCACCCTCTTCCGTCCCCAACCAAGTTGATCAGAGCATCGTCATTGATCTCTCCCAGCTCATCACCTCTGATTCCGACTCGTCTGCTGTTGAGACTTCGCGCTCTGCAGCTCATGTCACACAGGCTCTTCCCGCGCAGGGAGAACCCACTGTTCAAAGCGACCAGCCTGAACAGAGTGCGACCGACCAGAGCACCGCGGCGGAGCTTGCTCCATCTCCCGAGGAGAACTCCCAGTCTCAGCACCAGTCGGACCCTGAGTCGGATGACATCATGAGCACACTGATAGACTATCTTGATAGTCAGCTCGAGGAAATGAAGAAGGAGAAGGAACGCTCGTCAAGCTCCGATGGCAACGAGCCATCCGCCACTGTCCCCGAGCCGGACTCTCGCCCGATCAAGGAGGAGATCTGTTCTGGTACCGAAGGCTCTGACGATGATTATGATGATGATGAGCAACACGATGATGAGGATGAGGATAACCATGATGAGGCTGGTGATGATCGTGATGATGATCATGATGATGAGGATACCCCTACCCTCATCAAGATGGAAGACGCCGCCGACTCTGATTCTTCTTCCGAGCTCTTCGTGTCATCTCCGCCTGTCTCTTACCAGCTCCCGCCTGCTGAGGAAGACTCCCCGAAGCCAGTCAAGAAGGAGCCCAGCACTGAATCCGAAGACGTGTCCAGCACCGGAGATTTCAATGATGAAACGCTCAACACCTCAGTCTCCAGCTTCAAGGATCGACTTGCTGCGTCGTACAAGCTTCAGCCCGTGTACAGTGGCGACAAGCTCTCCGAGAGTAACGAGCCCGGCACTCCTGGATCTTTCCAGCCTCACCACCGGGACTCACTCGTCGGCCTCAAGAGCATTCTCAAGAGACCTCAGACGTCTCCGACGGGCGCAAGTGGCGATGACACCGAATATTCCTCTTCCCCTAACATCTCGCCACCTTCACGATCCAGACGTGTCAGTTCTTCCCCAACTGAGCGCATCCAGGGCAGCAAGAAGCAAGCCAAGGCTCTTCGGCCCTCTGCTCGCAAGGCTTCATAGAATGAGCCTCGAACGGGACCAACCCGGCACCGAAAGTCCCCTATGTCGAAGTTTGCAGCGGTCGCCAACGTCATCAAGAAGAAAGTGCCTTCAACTGTTTTTGTTCGAGCCAGAAGCTGGCGCGCCCCCCAGTCCATCACCAAGCGAGCCAAGACTCCCTCTCCAAAGCGGCCTCAAGGATGGAGACTGCTGAGTGAGTGGAACTGAGTCCCGAGAAAAACAACTTGCGCTGACATTGAATCCAGAGAAGCAATTGACCCCATTGGTTCCGATCCCGCCAGCCAACCTCGGACGTGATGGTGATGATTCAACCTCGAGCCAAGAGACTCCTTCAAAGCCCCCAACCAAGCGACCTACCGCTACAGTGCAACAGCCTACTCAAGCTGTCACCCACAAGACATCGAACGCTGAAGCATCCGGGGATGAGCAGAAGAAGACACCCGAGAAGACTCAGAAGAAGACAGCTGAGAAGAAGCAACTCAAGCCGATCACCCACAGCAGCTGGATCAAACCTGCCCGAGAGATCAAGCAACCCATCATCCGAGACGGCGTTTCGGAGCACGCAATCAAGCCAACGGTCGCACGCTTCGAGAAGAAGATGGCCGAAGGCAAAGGGTTCACCTACAACAAAACGGACAAGTCCAACACCAAGTACAACTGGAAGGTTGACTGGGGCACGCCTCTTCCTCAGTCGGAGCGCATTTCGCGAGCCTTAGCCGCAGAACTGGAGGAACGTGGCATCAAGACTGATCGACAGTACGCCAACTTTTGGTACAACCTCACGATGAAGTACTCCAAGCTCGCCGGTTCACCTGCTCCGCTCTTCACTGCCAAGAAGAAGGCCCTCGAGGACGTTGTCGAGGAGGCAATGCAGAACGAGAAGCGCAACAAGAGAAAGGCGCGCAAGGCAGAGAAGAAGAAGAAGCGAGAGGAGGAGAAGAAGCAGCAGCAGCCTCAAGGAATCGAGGCGTTCCTTCTCCAGGGAACTGGAGAGACTGCTGACGAGGAGAGCAACTCGGATGAGTCCGTTGACATGGAGGCTCTCATCGCCAAGATGAAAGCAGACGAGAAGAAGCAGCGTATGCTGACTGGGGTTGGAACAAGCCTCGGATATCTGAAGAAGTGAACAAGTATTGGAGGCACGGGGATATGGATCCAGATGTACCTTGTGAGCAAAGGATGGATGAAGTCACCATGGAAGATGTTTTGGAAGGGATGATGATACATGTACTGGCTGACCATGTACACCCTTGCTGGCCAAGGGAACCAAGGTCCTTATATGAGACAGAGGCTCAAGGACCATTGTTGTTAGTTCGAGTCCGTAGGCGCAGAGGCCAGAGGGAGGCTCGTAGGGCTCACAATGAAATGCGATAAAATGGACCCCTGAGATTGCTTGTTTACAATGCCAAGTTTCCACCATCAAAGACTTGATCAAGATGGACAATGGACGACGTGAGGCGTGATTGGTCGAGGTTGGTTATTAGCCGCGCATATGCGGCCGAGATTACGAGCGACAGGGGGGCCGGGGATGGTGTTTACACTGTACATGCCATATTGTAGGCGTAAGCTTACACAGTGAATCTTGAAGAGAGACTGTGTGACCCTCCTACTTCCCCTGGCATGGCTTGGCCCCCCCCCGATAAGGTCATGCCACACCACAATCAAGGATGCCACACGGCACAGAACTTGAGCTGCTGCTAGCGGAGATTGTACCTGAGGGGACTTTTGCATGGGGAGAAGAGAATCAATGGTGACAGGACTTTATCAGTACAGACAAAGGAACATGTCATATTGTCCAAGGCATTATCTACCACGTCTCTTCTTAATCGCCATTGACTTTGCCGCAAGAAATAATTAAACATCAAGTCTCGTTACCCAATAGGCGGGGACAAGACACACTAACATTAGCGCCAAAACGCCATGCCATCAAAGGAAAGTCACTCCGCATCTATTTTGGTATGTGAAGGTACACGCCTCTGATCCATTTTTTCTACCGCATGCTGCGGGTGGGCGTTGGATCAATCACCTCCTTTGCGTTGGCGTCGTCTCCCGCTTAAGGTCTCCTTTGCGATCGTCATCCACTTCCCGGTTTAAACCTGCCTCTTGCTTGTTGCTTTCGCGGTTTTTCCTTGATCTCGCTCGTTTCTTCTCTTTTTTTTCTTGGTCATCCTTCTGCTTATTTGCTGACACCAACTCTCGCTTCTTTCTTCACCTCTAACTCCCCCCCTCAAGATCCCTCTACTTTCTTGTTTAATCTCCCTCTATTTTGGACACGAAACCTTCGCCCGGCGCCTAATTTAATATCTCCTTATCCCGGCCGGCGACCGCTAGACGCCCTCTGGGGTTGCGAAAAACCCATCTCCCATGCCTCCCCGTCGTTCGTTATGGGAGTGCCCCTCTGAACTCTTCGACCCCAGTCCATCGTTGATCGATTGAGTTATACCGCTCTTCCCGGCATAAGAGCCTTCAATCTCGGGCCCGCCCCTTTCGCTTCGCACCCTCGCTTCCTCATCTCCCTTTTTCGCTCCAGACCTGCCTAGTACAGTCTCTCCTGGCCCGGTCGTTTGGGTGTGGACTCGAACCCTGGCAATCTTGAAACCGCTCCTTCAGCCCCATACTCAGCATAGCAACACCGACACAGCTGGACCCAAGCATAGCCCAGCTCGGTCCATCCGAACAAAAACAGAGGCGAGGCCGCCTGACAGAGGGAGCCAAAAACGACGTCAACCGCATCCACGAGACGCAAGTCGAGACGAGCCCCCCGAGCGTGATAGACGGCCGATCAACAGACGAAGACACCATCCGAGTTTAGATCGCCCACCAGTTCGCAGCGCAGGCGAGGAGAGAGTCTTCTCGTCCATACAAACTCTTGCTTGCCCCCTGCGATGCGACAATGATCCGCACCCTCGATATCGGCAGTGTTCTTCCCAGCCCCGACTCTCCGCCAGGGATGACGGCCTCCAAGAGCTCCAAATCGTCATCTTTCCAGTCCTTCAGCAGCGACGATGGCAGTGTTTTGGCCGACGTTGGTCATTTCGAAGAGATTGGACTCGATGACGACACCGTAACCCTCAAGAGTCCATCCCAGGTCGACATCCGTCCCAGTCATGCCAAAGCTCCCTCGAGTCGAACTCTTGCAGCCGGAAGAACCGCTTCCAAAGCTCGACCGCCATTTCCGAGTCTCCAGACCAATGTTTACACCACCAACCCGCGCAGCACCAATTTGAGCTCATTGACAGAGCCCCCCTCGGCCACGCGCTCCAAGCAGTTGACCAGTCCATCCACTGGCTCTCTCCCCTTTTCTCGACGACACCGTAGTCCCAGCCCTGGGTATTCCCTCAACCCGAGAGATCCGAGTCTTCCCCTAAAGCCCCGCCGAGGCAGCTGGCAGACCAGCCGCGAGCGCAAGTCGTTTACCGATCTCGAGCGAGAATGCGACGAGGATGATGGCGATGATATCCCCGATGGTCTGGTCCTCGACAATGTGCCTCTCTCTCCTCGTCCACCTCAGGAGCGCACGCCCAGTCGCCCATCTTCAGTATCGCCCTCTCCCGACCGAGCCCCCAAGGAACGCGTCCGAAGCATTGGCAATGGAACGCCCGCTGTTGCTCAAGCGCAAGGGTCTCTTCGATCGCCAACCTGGAAGACTGACGGAGCTCCTCGAAGTCCAGTCAAAGGCCGGGCACACAGCTGGAACGCGGCGCTCGCAGACCTGAATGCCGAGGCCAAGACTCTGACGGAAAAGCTCGAGGAACACGCTGGGGAGGTCGAGGAACAGCAGGCAAAGCGTCCTGCAGGCCAGCGCCCCAACACATGGAACTCGTCTCGAAGATCCGTCGATACCTCATATGAGAAGAAGCAGCGCATAAAATCCACGCCCGAGCTGCCGCCTCTCCGCAAGTCCAACATCATGATTGATCCTCTACCCATCTCCAAGGAGAAAGAAGCCGTCCTCAGCCGAACGCGTCCCTCTTGGCTGCCGCCCAAGGATCCAGCAGAGGAGCGCCGACATCTCAAGCAGTATCAGAAAATGATGGCAGCGAGCGCCAAGGCTGATGAGCGACGTGAAGCCTCCCGCAGAGCCAAGATCGAAGGACGGGACAGCGCCGCCGACAACCTGATGCAAATCTGGGAGAAGGATGTCATACCACGATGGAACGATGCTATTCGAGAACGCAGGACGAGAGAACTCTGGTGGAAGGGCATTGCGCCTCGTAGCAGAGGAGCCGTCTGGACGCGAGCGATCGGCAACGAGCTGGGTCTGTCAGAAGCCTCTTTCCAGGCAGCTCTTGCGAGAGCCCAAGAGGTGGAGGCCAGAGTCAAGGATGACAAGGGCGATGCTGAGGATGTGAAGAGAGCAAAGTGGTTTCAAGAAATTCGAAAGGACGCAGCCAACAAGACGTGGGAGGACCTCCGCATCTTCGAAGTGGAGGGACCTCTGCACCAGAGTCTTGTCGACGTACTGAGCGCGTATGCCATGTACAGGAGTGACATTGGCTACGTCCGGGGTTGCAATGTGAGTATGACAAGCCACGGTGTGCCACCTGAGATGCTAACCAAGTCCGTCAGACAATCGCCGCACTGCTTCTCCTGAACCTGCCCGACGCTGGGTCTGCATTCGTCGCACTCGCCAATGTTCTCAACCGCCCACTACCTCTATCATTCTACGCCTGTGACCTTGGCGCACAAGCCTCAGCGTTCAACCTTGTGCTGCAGACGCTGTCTCTGAAGTCAGCCCCTCTACACGAACACCTCACCAAGAGGGTCCAAGACGTCAACCTAGAGGAATCTCTATCGTCAATCTTGACTGGAATGTTTACGGGACATCTCGCCATTGACGAAGCGGCGCGATTATGGGATGTATATGTCTTTGAAGGCGACGCGCTCCTCATCCGTGCCGCCGTGGCTTTGTTACTCAGCAGAGAGATGACTCTTCTCGGCGCAAAGACAGCCGACGAGATCAAGACGATCCTATCTGAAAGGAACGCCAAGGTGTCATCAGCAAGGGTTGCTGGTGAGGTCGGCGCCGAGGACAAGTTCATGATCTCAGTCCGCGAAGCCGGCAAAGCCTAGGGATTTATTGATGGGGACACGGACAAAGATGGCTGAGACTCACGTCTCAACATGTACATTTTGGAAATAGATGGGGACATACGCGGCTCCATTTTCACGGCGTTTTCTACACGGGGGTGGCATTTTGGACATATGGGGTGGAGCGAACATTGCGGAGGGCATTTTTGTGAATGTCTGGGGATGACAACAGCCTGTGGGAGGCTCATAGAGCGGTTCTTATCTTCGTAATTACCGTCGTCCACCAATTGGATAGACGAGGTTCTGAATTATATGATTTTGATGATCAGTAGTTGGTTGATTCTAGAAAATGCTATAGGGTGAAGTGAATTGGCAACTCCACAACGTTGAAGGTTTGGGGGCCAGGAAAACACAAACAAACAACCTACAGATTCAACAAAGTCTAGGTTTGTTGTTTGAGGTGTTGGTGATGATTCCTGTGGTCCGAAGTCGGTCTAGATTGCCGGGGATCCAGGCCGACGTCAGAGCCGAGTGCAGGGTAGGCCTAAAGTACTGAGAACAACTGATCCATGATAGCATCCTGCTTCACGAGGCGAGGTTTAAAAGTGTTGGAAACTATTAGTTTGAAGTGATGGCTTGTAGCTCTTTTTGACTTTTGGGGGCAATTGGCATCATGACATGAGTTTACTCTGTAGGCCGATAAGGGCGTAGACTCATGATGGACAGATTCAGATGTAACACATGTAAAAAGGATAATAAACTCAATTCTTATTAATGTTCATGAAGTAAAGGGGTATCCCATCATAGCAGAGGGGGGGAAAAGCCTCGGATAATAAAAATATCCTACTCTAAGCCATGTCCAGCAAGCATCTATCCTTTTATCCTCGCCAGATTAAGTCAATCATTGGTGCCATGATAAAGATCACCTCCGTCACCCTAATACTACAATTGACGCAATCCCTTTCAGCCACCAACGAGTACCTCGGCCCTTTGTGTCGTATCAATTGGTGTCAATCCAAGACATCAAGCCATGGCGTCGCAGCATGCATTAGCATGATGCTGTGAAACCACCAACAGCAACCTCTTCCTTTTGTTTCACGCTCCAGCCATCCCATCCATTGTTGGCCCAGCCTCATCACGTGATCACCACCAACTTCTGACCCCTCACCGCTTACCACCAGTTCTGAGGGAGCAGACAAAAACATCCAAACACCGCCGCCCAACAATTCTCTCCACCTCACTTATACGAGAGGCCCAACCCGCCCACTATTAGCTGGTGCCCCAGCCTCGCCGCGCACTCAAAAGATGCCGTCCGGATACAAACATGGAGATACCCCCAAAAAGGCCATGGTGAGGGGAACCATCTCGTACCTCGAGTCCCAGGGCCTGCCCGTCAACAAGTCTGCCATCTTCCGCCACTTTGACCTCTCGCGCTCCCAGGGCTACGCCGCCCTCAACATCCCTGCCTCTAAGCGCAATGACCCCGAATGGGAGGAGACACGCGGGAGACCCCTCAAGATCTCCGAGGATGACCAGCAGAAGATGGAGAAGATCCTGTGGGATGAGCGCTATGTCAACGTCAACCTGAACTGGCACGGCTTGGCCAAAGAGGCTGGTGTTGAGGTTGACGTGAACCCGAGGACCCTTCACCGTACCATGGGCACGCTTGGATACCGGAGATGCCTGGCATGCTCTAGGACCTGGGTGCACAAGAAGGCTAGGGAGAAGAGGGTGGAGTACGCCAGACGGATGCTCGAGGCGTATCCTCAGTCCCAGGACTGGAGACCCATCCGCTTCAGTCTTGAGCTTCACTTTGGCTTTGGTCTCGACGGCAAGATGCGACTGATTCCACGACCGGGTGAGAGATTCTGCGCTCCGTGCTCAGAGACGCCCGAGGCTGAATGGCCTCGCGATCTGAGAAAGGCTCACGTGTGGGTTGCAGTGGGATACGGCTTCAAGAGTGAACCAGTCTTTTACGAAGAATCCACCAACCCTAACTGTACCGGCATCATGACCATGACGGAGTACAAGGACCACATCCTCGAAAAGACAGTCAAGCCGTGGCTCGCCAACACAGGCTCGCAGAGCTTCATTCTCGAGGAGGACAGCGAGGCATTCGCACACGGCGCCGCGAGCAAGGTCAACCCGGTGCAACAGTGGAAGGACGAGCACGGCCTGCGATACTACTTTAGCTGTGGTGACAGCCCGGATCTCAACCCACTCGACTCACTCTGGCCGGCACGCAAACAGTGGACTCTCGATGCGCCCAAGGACTGGGAGGACGAGACGCTGCAGAAGATGGTGCGTGACGCGTGGGCGTCGTTCGAGATGGAGAGAGTCAACATGTGGGTCGATTTCATGCCTCAGCGTCTGAGGCAGGTGATTGAAGGTGACGGGGGACTGATTCCGTGGTGATGGGGGTTTAAAGGGGGTGTTTAGGAGTTTATATGATTCTGGCGTATATATGATTGGCATGGTGTGTTATGATAAAAAGAAAACTCGATGACTGGGACGAAGGGATGTTTGATAGTCTATTCTTACGGATTGTAAGTAAAATAAAAGAGCTCATAGTTTATCCACTACATTTTATAGCTTCTGGGTTGCGAGAGTGAGTGACCGTGATGATGCCCCTTTGCACGACGAACCTTGAGACAGGCAGTCACTTTCTAACTAACAGCCCAGTTTTAAAAACCAGTAACACAAAAAGAATTACTGAGCATGATTGATAGAAGGTAGAGGGGTGGCGCTTTATTGTGTTTGGGTGATGGAAGAAGTGCAACATGTTTCTCTGGTGGACGCCGCAACAAACACTGGGGAATCAACTGTTGATTATACTGGGGCTTGATTACCTCTAGCTACCAAACCGAGCCTCCAAGTGCAAATTTAACTTATTTAGACGCTCCGTAGATACTTGCAAACATTTATCTCTTTCGTGGCCAGGAATTACGGCCGAGTTCCATCTCAGGGGCCCGGTACAAGATGTCCGCACCAACTCGGCGATTTGACGTTCAGATCACTTCCTGTTGGATACCTGATGAGGAGAATCAATAAAATAAAGGGACTTTACTTACCCTTAGGATGAAGATCTAGTAAAATCAACAGTTCTTTGAGAATAATTCTATAAAAATCATCGAAGGCTCTGGGCTGGTCAGGTGGATGCATGGAGCTTTGTTTGCTCTCCAGTGCGAGGCAGCTGTAAAAGATCCATATTGACAGTGATTCACTGTCGACAAACACTCCACAGCACGGGCATAAATATCCAAAACCTTTGTATTTCTTCCGGCGAAAAATTCTTCTCTCAAACTCTTTGGATTCACTGACATCTTGGTTTCTTGGTCACATACCTAACCTCCTGAGATAACTCAAGATGAAGACGCCCAAGTCCAAGAAGAAGAAGAACAAGAAGATTAAGGATATCTTCAAGGATATCGACACCATCGATCTTACCAGCTCTCCTGCGCCTTCTTCTGCTGCGGACTCGTCACCTCCGGCTCGTGCTGATGCGTACTCTGTTCCTAACTCCCCGGCCAAAAGCGCCGTTGACAAGGCAGCCATGCCTCCGCCCACCAGTAGACCAGGAGACAAGAGCGTAAGTTGACTACCCATCTTCCTTGGATCGAATCACCGAAAGTCCGGTCCGATCCGCTAACAATTAGTAGACTTCTCAGCCCCAGGCCCCTCGGGATCCTAACGCAGACTGGAGACGAGCTGGGACTGGTGTCCACGATGATTACCTGACTAAATCAAATGGCAACTTTCGCCACAAGTCTTTGAGACGTGGCTCCGGCATGTCAGTCGAGACTCCTCAAGGAATAAGAAAGGAGAAGGAACTGCGTATTCAGCAGGGACGTTGGTCATACAACCCGTCCCAAGCCCCAGCGGCTTCTCAATCAGCCCCAACTTCCACCACGAGGGAGCCTCCTAAGGGACCCCGAGCCTACAACAACCCGGTTTGTTGAACCTGCATAGTCTTGAAATGTACCGTTGCTGACTAGACTCTAGTATGGACTGACGATGCCCCAGAGCCGACGAGGAGACGTTCCTCCTTTGAAGGAGCTCCAGGGAGGGTATCAGAGAGCCACTGCCCCTGCACGACAAACAGGTGCCACCTCCGATTCTGGATCCCTCCAACGCCCTGCTCCTCCTCAAAACCCTCAGCCAGTTCAAAAGCCCATGACAGCTCCCCCAGGCCCAACTGTCCCAGGCCCAACTGTCCCAGACCCATCTATCCCAAACCCATCCATCCCAAACCCGGCTGCCACGGAAACCCCAGGTAACCAGACCCCACGACGAAACTTTTCGATGGCTTGCAAGGTCATGGTAATGGAACTCTGCCTGGCATCAAAGGACACGTACTTGAACATGACTCCTTCGCCAAGCTTCGACCAGAAGCCGTACTGGGACAAAGTTCTCCAGGACATAGAGTCCAACCCTACCACCCAGGGCCTACTCAAAGACTGGAGAGATCTGAGATACCATGTCGATGTCTGGGTTCAGCCCCGTCGTACCAGTCTGAGAGAGAACAACTTGCCCGCTCCCTCCGTGGGACAGCCAGAGCTGGACCGACTCATCGATGAATGGAACCGGGTCTTTGCACAGCGCTTCTGCGCAGTCAACCGAGGGTATTTCGAGAGCAACCTCTGGCCTCTAGCTGAGGACCACGTCATGTCGATCATGCAGTCGGAGATCCAGACTTGGGTCACCGGCGCGCTTGAAAGACGGATGAACGAACTTGATCGACATATCCGACCTGTGCTCGGAAGCAACAGAAGACCTGAAGAATATGACAATCCTGTCAGACGACTGTTCTACAGATCTCAGGCGGCCAAAGAGGCTGACGCTGCGCAAGTTCGTCAGACAGAGGCCCTCATGTCTCTTGTGCTGGATCTTCAACCGCAACTGCGCGGTGCCATTGCTGAGGATATTCGCAACGCTGAAAGCAACGACCGCAGAGACAACGACCAAAGCTCCGATGGGCTTCAGACAAATGGTCAACGACGGGCTACTAGCCATTACCAGCATAGACAAGATGAAGTCATGCCGTCCATTGAAACTCCAACCCGTACTACGGGTTATACACGCGCCCCAGGATACTACGATCGTCCTGTCTCTTCACCTCCAATGACCGGCCGCAGCTATGATTGGGCACCGAGAAAGAGAAAGGAGCGAGACAGGAGCCGCTCGACTCCAAGCACAAACAACCTTTCCATCAGAACTCGAGAGTTGCCAGGCTACGGAAGCTCAGCCGGGCCCAGTTCGAAGCGTCGACGTGGTGATGGGGGCATGTCCGAGTTCCCATCCCCGAATCAACTCATGCAACGAAGCTCTTCGACTGCTCGGGCACGGGATACACCCGAAAATCCGTTCGTGACGCCTCAGCAACCGCAGAGAGGCATAGTCGCTCGTCGTCAAGAATCGCCGAACCGGTTTCGTGAGCAGACTGCGGAGTTCAACAACATGACTCCTGACTCGAGAATGGACATGCTGTACCGAGCCCTAAAGGAATCCCGCCAGGAGAAGGGGAAGAAACGATAGAGGCTGTCGTTTTTGGAGGTATCACGTGTGAATACTTCTTTGATGGAGGGTTTAGCTTGATGCTTGCTTCCGCAACACGGATGATTCGGGAGGAATGGATGGGAGGAATGGAAAGATTGGCAGGATGAAGGAGAGAACCGGCGTTTGGAACCCATGTGATGTACATCTCAACAACCGTCTCAACAATTGCTGCAGAGATGAGAGTTGTTTAGGTGGTAGGTAGTTGGCAAGGATCGAGGCGAAAGTAGGAAATTTGTACGGATTAGAGTCTGATATCGAACCACCTTCGGGGTTCAATGGATAGTTTAGGTAGGTAGTGAAACATTGAATGGGCAAATATTGCACCGACTCTCTTTAAGGACTGCTAGTTCATGATATAACAATTCATATTAAATGCCTAAATAATGAAGGAGATATTGTAAAGAACAAGCCGTCCTCTGATCGTTGTTATTATCTTGTCATTCTTGTGATAACTTCGTACCTAGTTATCCAGGACAACCAATGTACACAGGCGTTATTCTATTGATACTCCAATATCTACACTTAGAGGAGAACAACACTGTCGCACTCGAATTTTCCCGATATCGAACCACAATGACCTGACCCGGAAAGCGGCTCTGCTCGAGATTTACAAGGAGTCGACTCCAACGATGCGATGCGATGTGATGCTGACGATATGGCGGGGTTTGAACCCAAGAGCCGCGAAAACAAGTGCCGCCAAGCGGGCAAGACACGTGGGGCGCTTGGACCCTAGAGCAAGGGGGACGGACCTTCAGAAACCTTGAAAAGGCCTTTGACAGAGGAGCATTTAAGCCAATGGCTGGCCTCGTGAATGAAACCCTCAGCCAAAAATTCCTAGGTAACCTTGTTGAAATGGAAAAAAAAAAAAAGCTGTCAAAAATGGCTATATCTTGGCAAGCGCTTGCACGATTTAGCTGTCAAAAAACAGGGTGTTCCATTCAAATTCCCCTCCCCTTCTTACGCCACGTCCATACATGGGGCAAAGGGAACGAGTCGTATCGCTAGGTCGCTCTCGCTTCCCCACCTGCTCCATCTTGAACCTGAACCCAGGGGGGACAGACCCGTGGATTTGCCAAGACCAGGGGTCCCGCCTCAGCTCAACAAAAATTCCCAACAGAAAAAAAGAAATTATGGAAGCTTCGTCTCTGATGCTCACAAGAATTATCCCTTTGTGGCCTCTGATAACAGACAGCGCTTGAAAGACATGGGACGTGCGTATTCGGTTTGTCCGTTTTTTGTGTAGTCCCCACTGAACACAAAAAGCTTGCCCAGAAGCTTGCTGCGTGCTGCTGCTGCTGTCTAAGCTGAACAAGAAACCCCCCTTGAACAGCGGTAAAAGTGATCAACTGTGATCAGATTCGCTTCCTCGGCTCGTCAAATGGATGGTGGCATGATCTTTTTCCTTCCCCTCCTCTCAACACGCCTCCCATCTCATCATCCATTCCCCAGACAGATAATCAAAAGAGGCCTCTGGCATGCGTGACCAAGTTGTACAACCAGCATTGGGCAGAACCGGTCAAGGTGAGGATGTACATGTACATCTGTTCAATCCAAGTAAGGTTATCTTAGCACACTTTTGAGCATTTTTTCACCTCGGTTCGTTCGTCAATGGCTGGCATTTTTACATGTGGATGAACGCCCTCACTCAGCCATCAACCCTCTGATCCAAGGTCATTCATCTCTAGGCGGATGGCGGGAATCTCTCCACGGCCGTCGATGCTTGCTTGCTCCACTGTGAGGAACTGGGGTTGATTAGTTTTGGCCTTCGCCAGATTCATCAACACCTCCGTCCCATGTCTCTCTCTCCCCCGGTATCAAAACATGCCTGGCCTCATGAACCAATCGACTCGTATCCAATTCACATCGTCAACAAAAAAAGAAGAGACAATAAAAGCACAATCGGGCTTGGACCGCTAAGCACGCCCCTCCTTTTGCCCCCCTCACGGTGTTTGACGACGAGGGCCTCCCGGTTCCCCCCGTCTCGTCTTCGACTTTTGATTCACATGTCGATGATCTGCCAGCCCTAAGCAGGACCTCCTGGCCCGCAGCGCCCCAAGCTCCCTCCCCAACTGGAACCCCCGACCCCAAGACACACGCGCCGGGGCCTGGGTCCGGCCGCGGGTATGGAGGCAAAAGGCTTCGGGGGTTGGTGGCTGGCAGGGTCCTAAAAACAGGTGGACACTGGCCATGCTTGACATAAAAGACGGGTGCACTTGCAGCGGGAGGCTTAACTGTAAGACGTCTGTTTAATTTGAGAAGCCAATTCATAGGTAGAGTATTTTTCTGCAATGGCCGTCAGAAGGGGGGGAGACCAATCTGATACGCCGCCATCCCGTCGGCCTTGTCCCGTGGGCACAGAGGCAAAAAAAGCAGAAGCTGATCCACCAGGCGGTGAGCACCCGAGGGGCCGCATCGATTGAAGCGCGTGCAGGTCATTCTCACTGTGCGTGTGCGTGTAGGCGCAGCAGTCTCTCTTTTCTGTGGTTGTCTTGTCTTCCATGTCTTGGAGCATGGTGCCACTGCGGGTGTTGAAATCCCGCCGCCGGAGTTGGGGACCGGGCCCGGGCTTCGGCATTGAGGACGATGCAACGTCAGCCTTTGAAACGGTAGAGTAAAAAGGGGAAAAAAAAGATGATGATGAAAGAGAGCATCCAAGTGATACCAATTGGAAAGCAATCTAATCTGATGACCATGACAGAGGATCATCAACGAACCTGGAGGTATCCGTCAGTGTACAAAGTGCAGAATCTTGGCGATAGTTTCAGCCAGCCCCCTTCCCCCCGGTGGACAAGTAAAGCTTGTGAAAGCTCCCCCTGCTGTGAGACATTGAGGTGCCCGCCCACCTCACACCCCCCGGCCACCCCGTCCAGTCGCTCACTCACTCACTGTTTACCGGTACGGCAGAGAATGGAGGAGGCCCATTGCCACCCTCAGGGGGGGTTAGAAGCACGACCCGTTTTCTAGCGTCTTTTCCTGGGGTACTTTTTTTTTTTTCTTGAGCTGGTGGTTGCGACTCGAGTCGGGCGCGAGTGTATGTAGGTACCTTGCCTCAGCTATCTTTTTTTTTTCCCTTGAAGCGGCCGCCTCTTTTTTCAAGATCGACGACCAAAGATTGTGCATAGCTAGAACATCAGTGGTATGTAGGTCAATAGACAAACCTGTACTGCATTTGAAGGCGTCGAATTGTCTGTCAGGAATAAAAAGGGAGCTTGTGATGAATCTCTGGTCAATTCCAAGCCTTCTCTCTCTTACCTCTTTTTTTGCCCCAAGGGATCATCATCTGTAACTTTTCTCCCAATTCCCTTGTCTCACTTTTTGGCCGCGGCAAAATTGAGTGATCGTCCCACTTGTTGCGGCTGCTGCTGCTCTTGTGCCTGCTTCACACTGCTCTGCTTGCTTGCTTGCCTTACCTGTCCGTTCTTCCGTGGCTGCCAGGGCTCCACGGCACTTCCCCCAACAAAAACGTTTCTGCCGAGAGCCCAGCGGGATCGCATTGCATCCATAAAAACTTCAACCCCCCCCCCTTATTATAACTCACACCCGTCAGCCTCCTCCTTCTTCTTCACCTCCCCCTCTCTTTCTCTCTTCGACGATTGTCCTTTGGCCCATCCGACCAATTGACTCTTCCTCTCTTTGTCGGTCTTCCTCCCCTCCCCTCTCCTCCCACAACAATGGCCTCTACGGCTGTGCCTGGGCAGAACCCTGCCGTTCGACGCACCGTCACCTCTAACACCGACTCCGAGTCGTCGGCTGCCGTCTCTCCCTCGGACTCCCCCCGGCCCTCGGCTTCCTCCACCTCTCTCTCCTCTCTGTCCGAGGTGGACATTGGGAAGCCCAAGTCCAGCTATGGCCGCCTGATCGACACGTACGGCAACGAGTTCGAGGTGCCCGACTTCACCATCAAGGACATCCACGATGCCATCCCCAAGCACTGCTTCAAGCGCTCCGCCCTTCGAGGCTACGGCTACATCCTCCGCGACATGGTCCTCCTCGCCACCACCTTCAGCATCTGGTACAACTTTGTGACCCCCGAGTACATCCCCTCTACTCCCGCCCGTGCTGGTCTCTGGGCCGTCTACACCGTCCTCCAGGGTCTCTTCGGAACTGGTCTCTGGGTCATTGCCCACGAGTGCGGCCACGGCGCCTTCTCCGACTCTCGCCTCATCAACGACATCACCGGCTGGGTCCTCCACTCGTCCCTGCTCGTCCCCTACTTCAGCTGGCAGATCTCGCACCGAAAGCACCACAAGGCCACCGGCAACATGGAGCGTGACATGGTCTTTGTTCCCCGAACCCGGGAGCAGCAGGCTACCCGTCTCGGCAAGATGGCTCACGAGCTCGCTCACCTCACCGAGGAGACTCCCGCCTTCACTCTGCTCATGCTGGTCATGCAGCAGCTTGTTGGCTGGCCCAACTACCTCTTGACCAACGTCACCGGCCACAACTTCCACGAGCGCCAGCGCGAGGGTCGTGGCAAGGGCAAGAAGAACGGTTTCGGTGGTGGTGTCAACCACTTTGACCCCCGCAGCCCTCTGTATGAGAACCGTGATGCTAAGCTCATCGTCATGAGCGATATCGGTATTGGTCTGGTTGCCACTGGTCTGTACTTCCTTGTGCAGAAGTTTGGCTTCTACAACATGGCCATCTGGTACTTTGTCCCCTACCTCTGGGTCAACCACTGGCTGGGTAAGCTCCTCTCATCCACTTTCGCTTGATCAATACTGACCTGTTTAGTTGCCATCACCTTCCTTCAGCACACCGACCCTACCCTGCCTCACTACCACAACGAGGAGTGGAACTTTGTCCGCGGCGCCGCTGCCACCATCGATCGTGAGATGGGATTCATCGGCCGACACCTGCTCCACGGCATCATCGAGACCCACGTCCTCCACCACTACGTCAGCAGCATCCCCTTCTACAACGCTGACGAGGCCACCGAGGCCATCAAGCCTGTCATGGGCAAGCACTACCGCGCCGATGTCAAGGACGGCCCCCGTGGCTTCATCCGTGCCATGTACAACAGCGCCCGTATGTGCCAGTGGGTCGAGCCCAGTGCTGAGGCTGAGGGTGCTGGCAAGAACATTCTCTTCTTCCGCAACCGTAACAACCTTGGCACCAAGCCTGCCATCATCGACCCTCCCGCCGCCTAAGGGTGCTATACCGGTCCGCTCGCAGGGTGTCTGCACACCCAAAGATGTTTTCAGCGTTGATTGTTCCAAGTTTGGTCATGGGAGTCGTCGTATTCGGTTGTTTGGGTCTGGGTAAGACCGTACATGAACAGGTCTTGCCAGTCGGTTAAATTGATATGGCCCATGGGACATGGTGGAGGATGGAAGAGGAGGTAAAAAATAATCGAAGGAACAAAGACTCAAAGAGTGATGAACTAGATGATAGAGAGCAGCAGAGATATGAAACCTAACGAAGCCACTCAATTTCTTGGAATCAAGGACTGTCTTGTGAGGTTTTGTTGACGCTGAAATGACGGATGCCCCGGACTATCAAGTGATCTGATGCGGGGAAAAGCCACACGTGCTCACGGGTCATATTTGGAGTCCGACCGCCGAACGTGTTTATCTTGAAGTTGTCGAGATTGTGATTTGGTGGTTTCTGTGGGGTTTGGACAACTGCCGTTGGGTGGTTTGGTATCGCTGCCGAGGTATTGGTGGAGGAAGCACGTTGGGATAACAACTTGCGAGTTGCTGCATCTCAAGCTCAGGGGGTCATCACATGGGAGTTCCATGGGGAGATTAATGGCGGTTTGGGGCTTGGAAAAGAGGCGTTCAATGTTGCGGCTGTTGGTCATGACAAGAACTCCCTGCTGCCCATGTTGCAGTCAGCAAGGAGAACATTATGCATCGTCTTTCAGCTACCTGTGTCTGGACTGTGGTCTAGATTCTGCAGACTTGAAGCCAACGCAAGGAGGTCCTTCAACTAGCTTCGTTTTTGCCATCACTGAAAGTTCAGGCTACAAGAGGTGAGGTGCTCTTCTTAAACTCTGAGGCTGTATTGATGCATCCCTGTCACGAGGACCATCTCACTTCGTGGTGTGGACATGTTTGACGACGTTCCCCTTTGCCAAACAACCTTACGGGAATGACGTATACATCCCGAAAGCTAAACACAAGATTGATCTTGCTTTGCTTGACAAAAGGTTTGAAGCGGTGAATCCAATCGTTACACAAAGATGACATCTGACAACCTGCAAGGTACACACAGTCAGCCAATCAGCCACATGACAATTCTTTTCGAGCGAGCGAGCTGATGTAGATCAGGCTGAGAGAGAACGGGTTCACGGGCGGAGGAATCCCGGCTTCCGGTCTTGGAAAATGTATCTGGGAGGGTTTACTCCGTACCAAGGAGGATTTGCCAAGGATTTTGCCAAGGGAAGTGGTAACCGGTGATGGTCAAGCCACGGGTGGTCACGTGTTTGGTCACACTTGTGCAGTTGGAACATCTCCAGCCAATCATGTACTTTCACTCTATAGACGGGGTTCAAGCATCCTTTCAGCTACCGTTTTTCAAATTGTTTGGAATCTTCTTGGAGGCTCAGCAACATTGCATGGACAGATTAAAACAAAGAAATGGAAACACTGCTGAAAAAAAGATGGCGGCTCGGAGGGCTTGTAACCGAGATCGTGTCTTTGCTCCCCCTTGAATCTAGGGTTACACAACGTATTATCGACAATACAGTCTTATAGGAGATATAAGAGCATAACCAACACAGGCGTTAAGCGCCTCGTAGCCAAAACTTGGCGATTCCATCATAGACTCTATTTTCATTCCACTCGTTAAGAAATACCCCCTGAAAGAATCATTACGCCCATATCTAGCACAGCCTGCTTTGACAGGCATGATCTGACAATACTAGAGATCAGATCATGGCCCTGTGTTTTGGACGGGCAAGTGCCATACCGTCCCAACGCCTCGCAATCTAAACTTGGACACCGTTTCAAAAAAGCCGAGGCTGAAAAATTTTCTGGGACGTATTAGAAAGTTGTCCGGAATAGTGCAAGTTACTAATCTTGGCAAAAAAGATAGATCTCAACGGAAGACCTCCCAGGATCGTGAATGACGTTTTTCAGCATTGGAACGTTTTTGAAAGAAGCTGAGAAGTGAGAGAACGTGCTGATAGGACTGTTAGTTCCCGCGTTAGACTGGTGCTGCTGAATATTTAAAGTTATCGGGCTTGGACGTTGGGTAATAGGCATAATACGGTTGGTCCCTCCTCTTCGGTGCGTCATTGAATTCCAGTCCAAGAGCTGATATTGGGTCAACGCTTTGGTGTAGCGAGGTAGAGGACAGGAGGCTTTTCGAGCTGAAGAGATCAAGCCTGGTCTGCAAAAGTAATGAAAGACGGATGAAGCCGTCCAAGGTCCAACCAGGAGGTGGTGTGCAGTCTTGGCTGCTCAGCTTGAATAGAATGTGAGAGGCGTCGGGAACTGTTTGACGAATCAAGTTGAAATTCCCTCTACCGCCTAGATCCTTTCGTTCAGTAATGGGGACTGCTTTTGAATCACTGGTGTTTGAGAGACGTCACGCCCATTTTCAAGTTCGCTGTTCCCCTGAATCTTCTGAATTGAAATCGCTTCAACACTATGGGCTTATTAACCTAGACTTCCCATTAGTATTATTAATTTAACATTGGTTTATGCGATTCGATTGGCGAGCATGCAGTCAGTGGTGGAAAATCTCAAGATGCCTTATAGAAAATGGCTCTTGGCTGTACAATAAACAAGTAACGAGGAGTGAGCAAGACAAACTGTTTCGAAACAACAATCCATGACGTAAGAATACTCACCCATGGTTACACCTGAATCCCCTTGTTCACTCACATTGTAATATCCGCGTGAAAGGCGCTTCCGTCGTCCATGACCAGCGTTGCTATTTACTCTGAAAGATATCACATTCTGGGTGATGATCTCTCGAGCCAAGATCCCGACGAGACAGGAAAAAGATCGACTCGTCAATGGCGTACACACGTGGTAACGGTATGGTCAACTTCTCTTCCCCCTTGCAGCGCCCTATCGTAGTGTCTTCCGGCATCGGCATCCGCCCGGTGTCTCACAGTGAGAAATGACCTGTCACAGACCTCAATCTCTTGGATTCCATGCCATTGTGCCTGATCCTCATTGTGAAGAGAGACAAAAACAAGTGTGGGGGGAAGCCGCTAAACCTTGCCAATAGCCGTTGTGGTGCGGGAATGTCACTCAAGATTGCGCGTGGCTTTGGGCGTTTTCGCAAAGGCACGGATCGTCCACGTTTATTCCCGTAAGCGTTGCTCTGGGCGTTCTGTTGCGACGGTTTAAGCTCAGGAGACGAGACGACAGGGGTCCACGTGATGATGTCTCGGAATCTTGCTCTCAATATAGAGAAGCCACAAAGCCCAGCTTGGACGAGACCGGCTAGGAGTAAAGTCATAGCAGAAGGAACCGGGGAAAGCGTCAGGACGCAAATGACATCACAGGATATCCGAAGAATAGGGCAGTTGTCAGTCTTGAATTTAATGATGATACACTTACAGAGGAGTAGTGGTTGAGTGGTTGAGTGGGCGAGAGTGTTGACCACAGGGCTGATGAAAGGGCGGTCTGTTATGCCACAACGCAAGGGCAACGGCCAATATGAATGTTGAGACCTCGATCTCAAACAGTTTCTTTCGATCGACGTGATATCTGACGAGCTGTCTCCTTGACCGTGGCAAAGGGACATTGCAGCCTGCCATCTCCACCGGGGCAGGGCAGTCATGAGCAAACATGGCATTGATCCTTTGATGTCTGTTTCCTACCAGACAAAGCCCGTCAGCGTATATCAGACAACCATTCCAAATTGATACTCGGCGAGCTTGCCGGCCGGGTAACAGCTCTTTGCTTGGCATCAGCCAAACATGGCTGTGTGTTCTTGTCGATCATCACCTCTCGACATTGCAGCCGGTGAGGAGGGAACCCAGACCAAGACCGGCGCAGCGTCGCCGAGTTCAAGTTTCTCAGCTCTTGGCAAAGCCCTTTGCACCGATGTTACATCACCGCCATGTCAACCAGCGGAAGCGTCCTCTACCCGACGCAACCATAACACCACAGCCGATTATAGTGTACCGTTTCCCGTCGAAAACGGCAGCTCGCCTAAACGATGATGCCAAGGCTGGGGAATGAGGCGTTCGCTAGTCGCAGGGGTTTTCTTGTTCCCGGTCTCCAAGACATTCCCGTTCTGGGTTGATCGACGAGAGCCTATGCAGCAGCAGTCTTCTCTATGGATCACGGTTGTTCCCGGATCTTCGCACCTGTGCATTCCCCTGCAGCTCTTCACCTAGCCAAGCGTCCAGCTCAACCTCCTCACCGGGCACTAAGGGATAGGTGAAGAATTGACGGTTTGTGGATAAGGAGGGCCTCAAAGTTTGCGCCAGGCCCGGAAGTGTGACAGATCCGGAAGCTAGCCTTCAGTGCCGGGCATGTCTCTCATTCAAGGGGCTCGTAATCTAATGCGGTGTCTAAGGAGCCTTGTTCTGTCTGGGGCAAGTCAGCCTCCTTTCAGCCCAGCAGGGGATAACCAACAACTCAGACATACACCACCAACAAAGCTGGCTACGCTGATGGCATCCTTCATGACAGGTCACAATTCAGCTTGGAGTTCACTCCAATTAGAATTCTTGGCTTGATTCCCTCGCAACCGGGAGTTTGGAGGCTGTCCCTGGAGTAATCGATAGATGAATGGAATGACGACATATCCACCAGCCTGGATGGGACTCCCTGGGAGACAGGAAAGCTGAAAGCGCACACATCGACTTCAGACGTCAAGCCCCGGTTTCAGAGATATATAGAGCTTGAGTGACCGCGCCTAGACTTTCAGATCATCATTCATCAAGGTCGATCAATGCCAACAACTCACCTCTCAATCGACAACTTACCATGGCTCAGCACATGAGCTGGTCAGCCTTGCTGACGACCGCAGCTTTGGCTATTTCAGCCTCTGCATCTACCATCCCACGCCAAAACCATCCTGACACACTCTTTTCCCGACAGGGACTCTATGGCGGTGGATGTCCCCTCCCTGATGTCTGCACCTGGGGAAGCTGCACCAATGTGACTATTGGGCTCGATCCAAAGGAGTGTGGAAAGTCAGAAAACCCATGTGAACCCGGAGAGATTTGTGTTGCCGGGCAATGTTACCCTCTCGACCTCGGATCGGACGACGTGGACCACAAGAACTGCAGCAGTTCCACCAGCTCTCAGCTTTGCCTGCCTGGTCAGTGGTGCAATAAAGGCAAATGCGATCCTATCCAGATCCTCACCGATTCTCGTCACTGTGGAAATGGGCAAAAGCCTTGCCCTCCGGGGTCTCTCTGTGTCAATGGCAGGTGCCAGAAGATTGATATTGGATCAGACCCGGCTTCATGCGGACCCCTGAACAAGACCTGCGACCCTGGAAACTGGTGTCTCGATGGTAGCTGCCAACCATTCGTTCTGGGAACAAATGTGCAAGCTTGCAATCAGAGTGTCCAGTGCCCACTTGGCTCGTCATGTCAACAGGGTTGGTGTCGCCAAGTCTTCATCGGAACTGACCCCTTCAACTGTGGTGAGGGACTTGGCAAGAAGAACTGTACTTTTGGACAGCTCTGCGTCTCGGGAAGCTGCAAGTCTTTGAACTTTACCTCTGAAGCAGCCCAGAAAAAGACCTGCGGGTCCTCCAACAAGCGCTGTCCGCCTGGTAACTTTTGCTGGAAGAACAAGTGTCTGCCTATTCACATCTCTATCGACCTCTCACAGTGTGGCAGCGACGGAAAGCCATGCAATAGCAGCCAAGTGTGCGTATCTGGACGTTGTATCGGCAACTTGACACACCCATGGGATGTCCCGACGATTGGCTGTGGCAGCAGTGATGCTGTTGGTCTTGGAGGCCCTGGTGGTCGTCTTCCTGGGCAGGGGGGAGCCGGACAACAAGGGCAAGGGGCTGCGGGCGAGCAAGATGGTAGCGGCTCATCGGGCCAAGGCCAGCCCGGAGGTCAAGGAGATGGTAGCGGATCATCTGGTCAGGGCAACGATGATGATGATTCGGGAAATCAGCAATCTGGAGGCCAGCCCAATGGCGACGGCTCATCTGGTTCCGGCCAAGGTGCAGGAGACAACAATGGCTCTGATGGGAGCCAGTCTGGAGGCCAAAGTGGCGGCTCCTCAGCTCAGGGAACAGACAATGATGGATCTGGATCTGGATCTGGACAAGCTGGGGACGGTCAAGGCGCTTCTGGCAACGGCGGCCAAGGCGGCAACGGAGATGCCGCTGGGGATCAGAGTGGCCAGGGAGGTCAATCAGGCCCAGGTGGTGGTGCTTCAGGTGATGCCTCAGGAGGGCAATCTGGCTCAGGATCCCAAGGCGCCGGCTCAACTGGCTCAGGCAACAATTCTGGAAGCCAACCTGGCTCGTCTGGAGATGGTTCTGGCGGCAACAGCCAAAAACGACCAAGGAGGGTCTGGCTCAGACGGCAGCGACTCTGATGGAGCCAACAACTCTGGTGGAGGCAGTGGCCCAGGTTCGAACGATTCAGACGGAGACGGAAATGCTGATGGGGGCAACTCCTCTGGCGGCAGCGGTGGCAGTGGCGGCAATGATGGTAATGGCCTGCCTGACGGATCTTCCAACGATGGGAACCAACCTGGACAAGGAGGATCTGGTTCGAACGGCTCTGGCTCTCAAGGAACTGGGTCTGGGGATGGCAACGGCCAGTCTACCAATAATGGAGGATCGGGGTCCTCTTCTGGAGGGAGCGGTTCCGGGAGCAACTCTGACGGGAGCGGAGGCTCTGACGACGGGGGAGACGGCTCTTCTGGATCTGGGTCTGGTTCCGGGCCAGGATCTGGCTCAGGAGATGGCGCTGCTCCGGATCAGAGTGGAGGAGTTCCAGGCGGGGGCTCTTCTGGCGATGGCTCTTCCGGTGACGGTTCTTCCGGATCTAATTCGGGAGGTGGCAACTCGTCTCCTGATCAGAGTGGGAGAGTTCAGGGCACCGGTTCTTCTGATGATGGCTCATCTGATGGGGGCTCATCTGATGGGGGCTCTTCTGGCAATGGCTCTTCTGGCAATGGCTCTTCTGGCAATGGCTCTTCTGGCAATGGCTCTTCTGGAAATGGCTCCTCTGGAGATGGATCAGGAGATGACGATTCGGGCCAGAGCGGGGGAGTCCAGGGCGGCGGCTCTTCTGGTGATGACTCTGGAGAAGATTCATCCTCCGGCAACGGTTCATCGGGCAACGGATCTGGAGGCTCATCATCACCAGGAACCGGATCCAACTCTGGAGGCAGTGGCTCAGGAGGAACAGAGAACCCTGATGGCAGCGGCTCAAGCGGTGGTTCGAATGGCCCAAGTAGTGGCTCGGATGGAGGCTCCGGCGGAGGTTCAGGCGGCTCCAACGGAGGTTCGGGCGGAAACTCAAATGGCAGCTCGGGCGGAGGCTCGAATGGTGGCTCGAATGGTGGCTCGAATGGTGGTTCTAATGGCGGTTCCAACGGAGGCTCCAACGGTGGTTCCAACAACGGAGGTTCCAACGGAAGCTCTGGAGGCGGATCAAACTCTGGCGGCTCTGGGTCTGGAAATGGAAACACCGGCGGCAACGGTTCAGGGAATGGATCAAACAGCGGAGGAGAAGCAACTCTCCCCTGCTCTGATGATTCCGAATGCTTGTCTCAAAGTTGCATGGATGGCAACTGCCGCCCTGTTCGGGTGCAAGGTTTCGGCGGATGTGCGGGTGTCACGTGCGGCGAAGAGGAAATCTGCTATGATGGAAGCTGCCGCCTTTTGACAGACCCTGCCAACTGTGCCGGAACGACATGCCGGAGCGGCCAGGTATGCGTCGACAATCAGGGCTGCCTCCCAGGAAGCGCTCTCTGCGGGTCATCTGTCTGCGGAGGCGGAGAGAGATGCCAAGATCAAGTATGCGTGAGGTCGTTGGGTCCTGAAACTGACGACGGTGACAACGGTTCCAATGGCCAAACTACTGCCAACCCAGGTGGTAATACAGGTTCTGGAAACGGGAACCCCTCTGGAGCTTCAAGAACTTCCCAGACCAACAACTTGTCGGCAAGTGGTCAAGCGACAGTCCCCTCTCCGACCTCAACACCACCAGTCATCGCTTGTACCACCGATTCAGACTGTTTCGGAGGTACTTGCAGAAACAACCGTTGCGAAAGTCCTCTGTTGACGCCATGCATCGACGATTCCGACTGTGCAGCAGATGAGAGATGTCGCAGTAACCTCTGCTTCCCAGAAGACCTGGGTACTGGTCCTTCGAATGGCAATGGACTCGGAACGACTGGAGCCGCAACCGGCCAGGGTTCATTGACCAGAGACACAGCCGTGGCCTCCACTACACGGAGCCAAGCAACATCTCAACAAAACAACCCATCTCAGACTACCAACCCGGCGGCGGCGACGACATCTGGGGTGAGAGGCAACGTCGAAGGACTTGAGAGCTGCGATACCGACACAGACTGCCAAAGCTCTGAAGACACGTGCCTCCAAGGGCGCTGCGTTCCTGGTAGCGGTACTCCCTGTTCCATCAGCTCTGATTGCTTGGAGGAGGAGATCTGCCGCGATTCAACATGCGTCATCGGAGTCAGATGTATCACGGATGAAGATTGCTCAGTAGAAGCATTCACCGGGTTCTGTGAAAACGGTGTTTGCTCTAACATCCGACCTCAAGGATGTTCTGAGGATATTGAATGCTTGGATGATGAGCTTTGCTTGGATAGTCTCTGCGTCCTCGTGGGCCCTGCAGCGGCGTCTTCAACTGAAGACTCTGGTTCGGTAGGACCTGGTCAGTCAACAGCTGGGTCTGCGGGTACGGGTGCAACCAACACTGCCTCAACAGCGGCTTCAGCTGGACAAACCGGAACTGGCACAGGCAACTCTCAAACAAATGCTGGCAACTCTCAAGCAAATACCGACAACCCTGATGGCACCGCGACTGATACCGGGCCCATCCCCACTACCACAGACGACGGCACCGTACAAATTCGTTGCGTGAGTGATTCCGATTGCTTGGCCTCTAGTGCATGCCCCCTTGGGCGCTGTGTGTGCGTTCAGGGAACTTGTCAGCAAATCACAACCTCGACTGGAGCTCAAGGCGAAACCGAACGTCCTGGAGCGACCACTGGTGGAGGCGGAACAGGGCAATCTCAAGGCCAATCTACCAACACCGTTGCAAGTGGAACTGGATCGGATGACAGCCAGGCATCTACAACAAGCGACCTCACTGTGGAGACAAATGACCTTGTCCCCTGCACCGTGGATGCTGATTGCTTTGGGGTAACTGGAGGGCTTTGCGCACTTTCGATCTGTATCTGCCTGGATTTACTATGCCAGCCAGACCCCGGGACCCCCGAACCGACGGCCGAGACAACCGACGCTGGAACTTCAACTGGACCTGCCCCAGGAGGTGCGGACACCACATCTTCGGCAGTTTCCCCTACCGACACCACTTCACTCACACCTTGTTCCGTGGACAGTGATTGTCTTGTCGATGTCTCGCTTTGTATTGTTGGTGGGTTGAACGTTTGCGGCTGCATCAACGCGGTATGCGTCCGGTCGACAGATCCCATTACCGAAGATACCCTCATTCCTACGAGTTTCGTCACTCAGGTCACAACTGTGGAATCTTCGGCCGAGCCTACTTCTACCGACCCGCCATCCCAGTTTTCATGCTCCACAGACGCCGACTGTCTACTCGATCTTGATGTTCAAGCTTGCGCCCTGGGACTCTGTATTTGCGTGGATCTCTTATGCCAGGAGAGAACGACCCAGCCCACGGCATGCACAGCGGATGCCGACTGCACAGGTGACCAGGTCTGCGACTCAAGCATCTGCGTTGATCCTCCAGCACAACAAGCTTGTACTGTGGATTCTGATTGCACAGGCGGGCAGGTCTGTGGATCAAACATTTGCGTTGATCCTCCTACACCACAAGCTTGTACAGCGGATTCCGACTGCACAGGTGGGCAAGTGTGCGAATCAAGCATCTGTGTTGATCCTCCTACACAGGCTTGTACAGTGGATTCCGCTTCACATTCGTCCAGGGCATCGAATACCTGTTGGTTTGTTACTTTTTTTTGTTGCATGTGAGATGTTGGGGGTTGAGT